>BQNB010156324.1:0-15280 GCA_026074375.1 Tanacetum coccineum | reverse complement strand
TCAAGTTTCCTCAAACGACTAGCATACTTATATATATAACTATATAAGTACGTTTTACTCTAAAAAATTCGTTTTAATCACACAAAACGACTAGTTTTTTCTTATTGGGCTTTGAGGCCCAATAGACGTCCAAAACATTTTTTTCAAGTCCTAATATGCGATTTAAGTCTAATAACGTATATAATACCAAATATAAGTCTGAAAAATAAACCACGACGCAAGCCAAGACTCATGGACCAAAACCAAGCCAAGGTTTGGCTTGTCTTATTGGGTCGTGGCCCTTTAAGCCTAAAATAAGCTATCCATAGCTTATTTTCAAACCGTTAAGCTTCGTTAGGCCTTAAATATGACAATAAACAATAACTAAAAGCCACAAAAATAATCCGGACCACAATAAGGTCCACAATAAGTCGCATCTTATTGGGCCTTATTAGGTCATGTATAACATAAGCCCAAAATAAGTTTATTAAGCT
The DNA here is from genome assembly GCA_026074375.1 of Tanacetum coccineum. Taxonomy (NCBI): domain Eukaryota; kingdom Viridiplantae; phylum Streptophyta; class Magnoliopsida; order Asterales; family Asteraceae; genus Tanacetum; species Tanacetum coccineum. The sequence continues at coordinate 14,807 of BQNB010156324.1, read as the reverse complement.
TTTAAATAAGCTAATAAGCTACGTAGTCCTCTTAGGTATCAAAATAAGCTATCAAAATACACTTATAACAATAAGCTATCAAAATACACTTATAATTTGAAAGACTTACGAGAAAGGGTTTCAAAAGGCGCGAACCGACTACCCAAACGTAGTTTTTATGAACTCACGCCTATTGGTACCAACCCGGATGACTTAGACCTTCGTGTTCTTGATCAAAACTTGAAAAACAAGTGTGCTTTTGTGTTGTTTGCTGCTCAAAATCAGCCAACGAGAGAGAGAGAGAGAGATAAATTTTGATCTTTTGTGTGTTTTTTTTCACTATGTGTGTTTTGGATGCAAATAGGACAAGATATGGTGCATGAATGAGACAAACTTCCTAAAAAGAAACCTTGGTGTCGCCTTGGTGTCCCTTAAACGTTCAAGAATCCTAGGGGGTTCAGGTTGCTTCTTTTTGTGTCGGTTTTGCTTAAGACTCGAAATTCTCCAATTTAAAACGTAACCCGTGGTCACTTAGTATTTGTATTCAACTTAAAAATACTTTTCCAAGAATCTAGATTATTCACATGACATGTTTCACAATTAAATTATCTAAATTTGACTCGAACATTAATGGACGTGTCGGGACTCGTTTTCCGACATTTCATACCATTTACAGGACAAACCTCCCGGAACATGGTCAACACATATAAAATCTTCTAAAAGGATTAACACGAGCATCATATTCATAAAATAACCACAATCACCTAAATTCACCACTGCCAACACGGTACTTGTTCTAACGAAACTAACAAACGTCAAATAGTCAAAGGACTAAATTAGAACATTCAAATCTCAGAGAAGTGCAAGATATACAATAAACATTATCATGAAATATCAAATGACTTATTTAAATAATTTTAATAAGTTTATCCCAAGATAATTAGATGCACTTTAGTCTACAGCCGTGTCGGTACGCGTTGCGTGATGTTTTCCGCAAAACGCGGGAAAATTTCCCGGAAGCACTAAAATGACAACATAAACACTCCGATTTGGAAAGATGAATCAAAAGTGATTCACTTACGAAACTCAAGATTCTCTCAATACCCGGTTAAACCGTAACTGTTTCATGCAAAATAAGTCAACCGAAGTCAACTTTTCAGCTTTTTTCTAAGAAAACTGAGTAAATCGAAAGACACCGATATAATTATAGTATTTTAAAAATACTAAGACCCAGGAAAAGTGTATCGGTTATCACATACTCTAAAAAATACTAAGACCTAGGTACACGTGTCAGGTAAAGTACAACCAAAAGCTAAATTTTGTAGAGTTAAATTGCATAGCAAGGGGCAGGGCCACAAAGATTGTTGAAGTGTAAAGGTTGATCTATCAAACTAATGAACAATTGTGTCTTGTCACGCAGGAAGATAATTAGGGCAAGTAGTTAGCCATCTACCTTATACTATTAATGTGATTTGGACAAAAAAGTCAAAAGCGGATAAAAAATTGTGAATATTTAAAATTAAGTAAAACAAATTATGACATTTTTATACGTAAGTTGAAGAACAAATAAAAGCAACAAAAAGCAGTGTATACCATAATCAACATAAACCATACTTCGTACCTACACTTCACAAAATATTAGGCTAACGCTATATATTAAGCTTTGGGGAACAATATACAAACAATTAAAATGTTGTTCCAAAAATCTATAGATTACGGAAAGACCTACCAGCTACAAGGCACAACATGATTCAACACGTGGTCTGATAGGCATAACCAGGTGCCCCACTATCCTGAATCCAAGCTGAAGCATGGAAACTACGGAAATGCTGACCCGATACACTATTAAAGCTTAACAAAACAACTAATTAAGCTACAAGGCACAACATACTTCAACACAGGGGCCGATAGGAGTACGTCATCTACGCCGGTCCATACCGGTTTACCGCATGCCTGAATCCAAGACGTAGCGTGAATCAACGAACATGTTGACCCGAAAAACTAATATTACCATAGGAACATTCATCTGTACAAACATAAACAACTATTTAACCCTACCCACTGCAAATACATACCAACCAATGCTACTTTTTTACAAGCCTATCAAAACACAACACTTACAAAGATGCCCAGGAGTACGTCATCAACAAACTTCAAAGCGTACGACTCCATCCTCCAAACTGGTGTCTTTCCTAAGATAAAACCGAACCTACTGGCCACGCCAGAACCCAGATCTAACCATGTCCCTCAGTGTTGTTGTCGAAAACATCTCAACAGATTTTGATTTTTCACACAACTTGAATTCAAACTTTTTGTCCCTGTAACTTACAACCACTGAAGCATATCCGCACAGTTTATGCCTATCGACAAAGCCTTTTTATATGCACTGTTAAAAGTATGAAATATCAGGATTAGTGAAATATACTTAAGTGAACACACAAGTAACGTATTATAGCAAACTTATGATTCAACCCAATATTAAAACATCTGGGGTCAGCTTTATGTAAAAGGCTCTGCGTTCATCACCGTGATTTGTGTGTCACCTCCAATTGGAATACCAGCCCATTCGTTCTAAATTGTAATATGAAATTAACAATACATACTGTAATATAGATACAGACATACCAAAACGATACACTTATATTAATGTGCGTAGAAATATTATCTAAAACAAGTGTGAACCTGGTTCTTGTCCGATATGACAATTTGAATTTCGTAACACGTAGGATGCGTAATTCTCACAAGCCGTAAGAGCCTCTCCCGCAGTATTTAAAACCATAAGACTAAACTTTCCTCTACGCACAAGTGTCAACGCAAAGTACTGACCGGGTCGGATGGCCAACTCATCCATCATACTCCACTAATCAGGTCTATAAAAGGCCAATTTAAAAGTCTTCGGACGATTCACAGATGGTATTTTACCTATAAACACCTCGCACTCCCTGTCTTTAATCAAAAGATCCACCGTGTCTGATTGCGATGTGGAATACACTTTAGACACAAATACCAATGGTAAAGTGTGACAACCGTGGTTTGAGCAGGGTAGCTTATACCTTTAGACTTTAGTTTTTGCTCGTTTAATGTGATTTTTGAGTGTTTCGTGGTCGTTTTGATTGGTAATTGTGGTGTTTATATGCATGTGATCGTTTTAGAATTAAATGATCATTTTGTTATGTGTGTTTATATGTTGAGTTAAGTAGTCCATTCTTCGGAATAGGGAGTTTGAGAATGGATGACGTTTTGCATATATTGCTACGTCAAATCTTGATTTTTAAAGGATAAGCGTTTATTGAATGTGAGTGGCTTTAGGAAGGAATGATATGGTTGAAATATGAAAGTTTGTATCAAACTTTCCATAAATAGCAGGTGAATTTAGAAATGAAATGTTATTTTTAGAAAGTGCGGTTTATTGCGTTTTAATAAAATGTATAGTTAAAATAACTTAGGATTTTGTAGAAACTTAAGGTAATGTTAATTATTAGTTAATTTTTTTTATATAAGTGAATAGTAAATCCGGGAATAGTAAAAAAAAAAGTTTAATACCTATCAAATTATAGTTAGATATCATTTAGACTAGTAATGCATATTTATAAAACCTAGCCCATTTTTTTTTCTATAAGTGCTTTCATTTGCTTGAATGATGCTTCGGCTTCTTGGGTCCATTGAAAATCACTTTTCTTTGTGCATTTCTTCAAGATTTTGAAGAAAGGTAATGACTTTTCAGCTGATTTAGACAGGAATCTCTTTAAACTAGCCAGCTTTTCATTCAGCTTTTGCATGTCCTTTAGGCATCTTGGAGATGGCAAATTGAGAACTGCATCAGCTTTGTCCGGGCATACCTTCAATCCGTCGGCATTTACCTTATAGCCCAAGAACATGCCTTCCCTCATTCCAAAAGTGCATTTTTTTCGTGTTTATCTTCATGTTTATTTCTCAAAGGGTTTTAAACGTTTCTTCCGTATCTCGAATAATCTCCTCCTCCGTGCGGCTTTTAATGACTAAATCGTTGACATAGACTTCTAAGTTACGTCCAATCTGCTTTTGAAAGGCTTTGTCTACCAAGCGCTGGTAGGTTGCTCCGGCATTTTTTAAACCAAATAGCATTTTTAGTCAACTTAGGTGTGGTGAAAACCCTACTTAAGAAGTGTTTTAAATTAAGCCCTTTTACAGAAAGTAACTTTCATATGTCTATTAAGAAACCCTAAAAGGGCTAAGGCTAAAATTAATTTTAAGCTGGGTTTTGAAATCGAAACTTTTTGGTGTGCAATCAGACCCGAAATTGACCAGTTTGTAAGTTTGATTTTCAAGGGTATACTTATGGGTTGAATAAATGCATGGGCTTCTGGATGAGATTAGTATACACATGTAGGGTCATGTGTGAATTTTTGTGGGAATTGTGGATGCATTTTGGTAAGGGTTTTAAGTCGTACAAGTTGTGTAAAAATTCTGCATTTGAGTAGAAAGTTGTAAGTTTTTAAAATAAAAGTAGAATGTAAATAAAAGATATAATGAAGATATAAAATGATGGTAGAGAGTCTTTACATATAGTATAGATGATATTAGTCCATCATTAGGGTTGTTATATTGGATTAAGCGTTTAGCTTACCGATGGTAACATGAGCTTTTATTGTGTATAGTTTTAAGGAAGGAGTTTGAGTTACTTGTAGCTACGCATTCAGGTGAGTTTCATAGTCCCATTTTTACATTGCTTTTAAACTTGGGATGAAAATGATGCAAGTGTTGAAATGTTTTGATTACTGTGATAATGTGGGTCTGAAATGCGTGGACATAATGTGGCTATTGTATGTTACGTGCTACATGTACAGTGATATGGTATGATTCTTGATTTTGTGGATGATTGTGTCTTGATATTGTGGATCCCAGTATGCAAGGTTGGTAGTGGTAAGACTGCATGTATCCGGAGTGGTCATGTAGCACACCTTTGGTAGTGGTAAGACTACGAGCTGCGTAGCACACCTTGGTAGTGGTAAGACTATGTGGTGGTTATGGCCACGTAGCACACCTTTGGATGTTGGTATGTTTGGATTGTTTATGCATGTTAGCTTGTATGATAGCTCACTTATTGTCCTGCCATGTTTTTTTTATTTATCACAGTAATGTTGTGGTTTAAATTTTTTTGGATGTCCTAAACCTATGACTCTCACCAACTTTATGTTGACGTTTTAAGCATCATTTTCAGGTAATCAGCGTGAGACTAATGATGCTAGGAGAAGTGGCTAGAGAGACCTTAGGATTGGCTTATGGAGCTCTCTTTATTGTTCTTTTGATTTAGACTTATGTTGTGATGGATAATTTGTGTGCGATTGTATTGCTTTATTGTTGGATTATGCTTTGCGCGTGTATGACATTACTTAATAATGCAAGACTCCTTTATCTTGTGTTGGGTATTGTTATGACACATAGTGTCCCCGTTAGTTATTTCCTTTTCCTTTTAGTATCTCTATAGTAGACACCATTGTGTTGTAACGATATCCATGAAGTTTCACCTCGTGATTCCGCCTTGGCGGGGTGTGACAGATTGGTATCAGAGCCTTTGGTTATAGAGAAGTAGGTGGTTGAACCTAGACTATAACCTAGGAGTCCTGGAAGTAGATGCGTATTAGGGTCTATATTTCTAGTAGCTAAACTAGGATGAATTTTGCCTTAATCTTATGATCTCTATTTCTCTCCCATTTTGTTATTCTTTCTTGATATCTGGAATATGTGTTTAATTATGTGCACTCTATTATTATTAGCCATGCCTCGGAATTATCGCATAGGAGTTATTAAGATTGAAGGACCTAAGAATTACTATAGTTGGCGATTTGGTATACATGTGTTAAGAAGTTCTTTCAAGGTCAAAGTACCAATGAACATGTACCCTTGTAAAATTGTGGAGAAGGTGTCCTTTGATTGCATAGATGGGAAAATTTGGGATAAACTGGAAACCGTAGTAACTAAGGATGGGAAAACTACTGTTTACCCATGGAAACTGAAGCAGTTGACTAAGGAAGAAGAAGAGGAAGAAAAAGAGAGAACTAAAGCATTTAAGGAAGAAGAAGAGAAGTTGAGAGCTGAAAGGATGATTGGGTATTGGAAACAAGTTGAGTATGTGGTGTTAGATGATGATTCAGGGGTGTCCACAGCTAGGAGCATGCCTCTAAGGGAGGAAGAAGACCCAATAGAATATGGATCAGATGCGGGGTCTACTGGAAGCAACATGCCTTAGTGTAGGATGCGAATTATTTGTTTTTTTTATGTTTTGATTTTAGGGAACCTTGTTAAATTATGTCTTTGATTTAATTGGTGATTTATTTAATGATATGATTTTGAATTAGTTGTCTATCTTTGTTATGTGTAATTTTGTGTTATATGGAATGCATGCTATCATTGAGAAGTGTGTTCTTGGAAATAAGTACATGTGTGAAAAAGACGCAGTTATAATTATGGTGGCCAACATAATTATAAAGGGTATCACACACATGGACTTGTGACCTTGATGCAATTATCAATGTCTTGTTGTTTATTATATGTTTAATTGTATGTGTATAATTGTATGTGTATGCTGTATTTATATCTTGTAAGTGTTAGGATAGTAAGTTTAGGAAACCCTATTCTCCCCTTGCCTAATTAGTTCTGTAAATATTATCAGAATGGTGAACACTAGACAAGGTGGTGATCAACCCAACATAGCTGCTATCATAGCTGAGCAGCTTCAGAACATCATTCCCCAGATTGTCACACAAGTGACTGCAAATGTCAACAATGCTCAGAATGCCAATGGTGGCGGTGGCGGTGGTGGCCAAGCCAATAACGGGTGTTCTTATAAGACTTTTCAGGCGTGTGGACCCAAAGAGTATGATGGGAAGGGAGGTGCGGTAGCACTTAACCGTTGGATAGAGAAAATGGAAACAGTGATTGATAACAGTGGGTGTCTAGAAAACCAAAAGGTAAAGTATGCTGCCAGTTCCTTTGTTAATAAGGCGCTGACTTAGCGGAATGGTCAAATTCAAGTAAGGGGCCGAGATGCGGCAAATGGGATGTCTTGGAATGACTTTAAGGCATTGTTGGTGGAAGAATTTTGCCCTAGTAATGAAATGGAGAAATTGGAGTTGGAATTATGGAACCACAAAATGGTGGGAGGCAATCATGTCGCCTATACTGACCGATTTCATGAACTGGCTAGGTTGGTTCCTCATATGGTGACACCTGAATCGTCACGCATTAAAAGATACATAGCAGGTTTAGCACCCGAAATTAGGGGAATGGTTAAGGCAGTTCAGCCAACAACCATTCGGAGTGCGGTTTTGAGAGCATGTATACTTACAGATGAGGCAATTAGTTGTGGGACGTTGTCAAAGGGTAGTGAGAAGAGGAAGGCAGAGGATAAGGGTGCTAAGTCTGAAAGGTCTTGGGGAGATGAAAAGAAGGCGAAAGTAGGGACAAGATTCGTGGCAACAGCTCCTCCTAGAAATGAGTATATGAATTACCCCAGGTGTACTAAATGTAATACCCACCATCCTGTAGGTGGAAACTGTAGAGTGTGTTTTAACTGTTAGAAACCGGGTCATTTTGCTAAAGATTGTTGGGCACCGTTTAGGCAAGTGGCTCCTGTGAATGCAGTAAGGATGAGTAGTAACCAGGGGCTTGTTATGAGTGTGGAAGTCTTGATCATCTAATCCTAAGTTGAACCGAGCACCGGGTCAGGCGGGAAATCAGTTGGCCATAGAAGGAAATCGTGGCAGCATAAATAATGGGAATCAAGTTCGAGGAAGGGCTTATAATGTGAACGAGAATGCGGAGGAGGCCTCACGGGACCCTAATGTGGTGACGGGTACTTTCTCTTTGAATGACTGTTTTGCTACTATACTTTTTGATTCTGGAGCTGATTTTAGCTTCATATCTACTGAATTTGTGTCTATGTTAAATGTGAAACCTAGAATTGTAAACCCCGGTTACGAGATAGAGATAGCGGATGGTAAAAGGGTAGAAGTCAATAGGGTCGTCTGTGATTGCAAACTAGAATTAGGAAATTCCCTGTTTGATATTGAATTGATTCTAATAGGATATGGAAGTTTTGATCTAGGATTTGTTTAGAATATGTTTCATTCGGTTAAGTCCCTCTCAGTAGAATACACGTGTTGTTGTTAGGAAGAAGGACATTTTAATTCGTAGTTGTATGTATCGCATTGTTTCTCTAAGTTAGATCTTGATTTGGTTATGATATGTAGTCAATGCAAGAGGAAGATATTCCAAAGGTTGTGCTTAGAGTGTGGTATGGACACTTCGACTTAACAATTAGGCTTTTGAGGAATTATGAAAGAACCAAAGGTTCTCAAGTACAAAGTAAGCAGAGTGTGCAAGTTGTATTAGACAAGTTTGTTATTATATTTACCAAGGATGTCTTGATCTACTATAAGTATTAAGGGGATTATGGGATTCAGTTGAAATTAGTTTTGGAATTGTTAGAGTATGAATGAAGTTTTCCTTGTTGTGATTTTAGTAAAGTATGTATTGATTTGAGAGTCTTATGAGAGTTTGATGGAGTAGGTGTTGTGAAATAGGTGTAGATTAATTTATGAAAAGTATGGTAGCCTTGCGTCGATTGAATTTTAAAATTTCAGTGTCAGTGGTTGGGTTACAGGTCAAGAAGTGTAAGTTTTAATTAGTCCTGAAGTCGGATTGATTCTTCAAAAACGTTGAGTTTTATAACAACTCATGTCTTAAACTCAAGACAGTTCTTGTTTGATGAGTTGCGAGGGTAAGATATGAATCAAGTGGTTATAAAACTTAAGGCTTTTAAGGAATTATTTTGGGGACGGGTGAGGCTTAAGGAGTAGAGGTTCTTGGTGGTATGGTAAACATTCGGGTGATTAGTGTGTCCATTATGAAGTCTAAATATCTTCATGTGTTGTGGATCGTGAAGTGGATGTCACTAGTTGAATCTCGGGACGAGATTCCCTTAAGGAGGGGAGACTGTGACAACCGTGGTTTGAGCAGGGTAGCTTATACCTTTAGACTTTAGCTTTTGCTCGTTTTATGTGATTTTTGAGTGTTTCGTGGTCGTTTTGATTGGTAATTGTGGTGTTTATATGCATGTGATCGTTTTAGAATTAAATGATCATTTTGTTATGTGTGTTTATATGTTGAGTTAAGTAGTCCATTCTTCGGAATAGGGAGTTTGAGAATGGATGACGTTTTGCATATATTGCTACGTCAAATCTTGATTTTTAAAGGATAAGCGTTTATTGAATATGAGTGGCTTTAGGAAGGAATGATATGGTTGAAATATGAAAGTTTGTATCAAACTTTCCATAAATAGCAGGTGAATTTAGAAATGAAATGTTATTTTTAGAAAGTGCGGTTTATTGCGTTTTAATAAAAATGTATAGTTAAAATAACTTAGGTTTTTGTAGAAACTTAAGGTAATGTTAATTATTAGTTAATTAAATTTTTTTTTTATATAAGTGAATAGTAAATCCGGGAATAGTAAAAAAAAGAAGTTTTACTAGCTAACTAACTCTAGTTGAATTAGGATTAGACTAGTATAAATAAAACCTAGACCTCATTTTTTTTTCTTCTTCTTCCTCCCCTTTGTGTGTGCCGTGAGTTTCAACCCTCCCCCAAACCCTAGGAAGATCATTTTCAAGAGCTAGGTCCAAGATCAATCAAGAGTGTTGTTTAGGTGCGTGTAATCAAAGGTAAATACATTTAACCTCTTTAATTCTCTTAATTTTTATAGCTTAGTTATGATGGATTTAGGGTTAATAAAAAAATACAGATTTATTATGTAATTAATGATTAATATGTTAATTAGATATGAATTAGGAAGGAATCCATGCAATTTTAGGTTAGGGTTTGCATGGATTGATGTTTTATAGATGAGCAGAATTTAGGTCAGATTGATTGACGTTTTTCTCCATGATGGAGAATGCAAATGACATGATTCTTTTTTTTAAACTGAAGCATTTTGAATCTTCTTTTCAAAAAATCCGGCCTCAACAGTTTTTGAGGTCGGGAAGTCAATTAAATAATGGTTACAAGATTCGTTGTCAAAACTGTGTTTTCAGACGAATTTTTAGTCAACTTAGGTGAGGTGAAAACCCTACTTAAGAAGTGTTTTAAATTAAGCCCTTTTACAGAAAGTAACTTTCATATGTCTATTAAGAAACCCTAAAAGGGCTAAGGCTAAAATTAATTTTAAGCTGGGTTTTGAAGTCGAAACTTTTTGGTGTGCAATCAGACCCGAAATTGACCAGTTTGTAAGTTTGATTTTCAAGGGTATACTTATGTGTTGAATAAATGTATGGGCTTCTGGATGAGATTAGTATACATATGTGGGGTCATGTTTGAATTTTTGTGGGAATTGTGGATGCATTTTGGTAAGGGTTTTAAGTCGTGCAAGTTGGGTAAAAATTCTGCATTTGAGCAGAAAGTTGTAAGTGTTTAAAATAAAAGTAGAAAGTAAATAAAAGATATAATGAAGATATAAAATGATGGTAGAGAGTCTTTACATATAGTATAGATGATATTAGTCCATCAATAGGGTTGTTATATTGGATTGAGCGTGTAGCTTACCGAGGGTAACATGAGCTTTTATTGTGTATAGTTTTTAAGGAAGGAGTTGAGTTACTTGTAGCTGCGCATTCAGGTGAGTTTCATAGTCCCATTTTTTTTACATTGCTTTTAAACTTGGGATGAAAATGATGCAAGTGTTGAAATGTTTTGATTACTGTGATAATGTGGGTTTGAAATGCGTGGACATAATGTGGCTATTGTATGTTACGTGCTACATGTACAGTGATATGGTATGATTCTTGATTTTGTGGATGATTGTGTCTTGATATTGTGGATCCCAGTATGCAAGGTTGGTAGTGGTAAGACTGCATGTATCCGGAGTGGTCATGTAGCACACCTTTGGTAGTGGTAAGACTACGAGCTGCGTAGCACACCTTGGTAGTGGTAAGACTATGTGGTGGTTATGGCCACGTAGCACACCTTTGGATGTTGGTATGTTTGGATTGTTTATGCATGTTAGCTTGTATGATAGCTCACTTATTGTCCTGCCATGTTTTTTTTATTTATCACAGTAATGTTGTGGTTTAAACTTTATGGATGTCCTAAACCTATGACTCTCACCAACTTTATGTTGACGTTTTTAAGCATCATTTTCAGGTAATCAGCGTGAGACTAATGATGCTAGGAGAAGTGGCTAGAGAGACCTTAGGATTGGCTTATGGAGCTCTCTTTATTGTTCTTTTGATTTAGACTTATGTTGTGATGGATAATTTGTGTGCGATTGTATTGCTTTATTGTTGGATTATGCTTTGCGCGTGTATGACATTACTTAATAATGCAAGACTCCTTTATCTTGTGTTGGGTATTGTTATGACACATAGTGTCCCCGTTAGTTATTTCCTTTTCCTTTTAGTATCTCTATAGTAGACACCATTGTGTTGTAACGATATCCATGAAGTTTCACCTCGTGATTCCGCCTTGGCGGGGTGTTACACAACCAAGTGGGAAAACCGATTTGATTAATCAACTTAAAGTAAGTTGTTTTGATTATTGTTTATAAAAGAACTAACATTCTAATTGAATCGCTAACAAACGTGTGTGCGAATCTAAAGAGAGATCACACTTTGATCTTATATTGTTCTTGATCTATTAATTCAAGATTTGCTAAATGGTACGCTTTTCTTTTATTATTATTATGTTAATTTATATGACTATGTGAATGATCTTACGTGCTAGTCTTTCGCTATTTATTAATAGTTAATATGGTCTTAATGTCTACTAATTCCAATAAATATAATAATTAAGCATTTGGTATCATCTTGATCTTATCAATCTTAAGCTTATCTTACAATCGTATCATATCTAATCTTGTTAAAACTTGTTCATCAACTTTGATTGTATACTCATAATGGTATAGGTCGAAAGACCCGTTGTGAACTATATGATTTTAAAGATTTGTCTATGAACTTTATCATTCGATCGAAGAAATTCACTTATGTTATTTGATAAACAAAATAGATTCGATATAATAGTAACTTGATTATTTGAGTGACACATTTGATTAAGTTAAACCAAGATAAGTCTTAAGTTTAATCCAGTTAATTTGTGAAAATATTTTCTGACGAGAAATCCTTTTTATAAGTTAAAATCCCAAAATCGAAGATCGAGATTACTACCATTGCTTATGAATTATATGAAACTATCCGAGTAGTCATATTTCTTTATTATTGAATCTATCTTAAAAGTTATTAATAATTGTTTTAAAATTTATGATTACTCGAACACTAATCAAATCCCTATGGACGACCTGGTCTTACCTAAAAAGTTATACTACATACGTGGGTTATACTTTAACCCGTGTGTTTCCATTTCATAAACCAGTAATTTTAATCTTATAAATTTAAAGCTTTCGAAACACATCAAGTTATGAATTGTTTTAGAATGGATACGTCAGGGTTTCATCCTCCGTGATCCATTAGTGACATTATCATCTTCATTTTTTATTCATCAGAGGGTGTGGTTATGCCTTTCCCTTTGTCAGCTTTGCTTCGAGGAATAGGAGTGTAATGAATGTGACCTGAGTTGAAGAGCTGAGCATTGAATTGATCATAGGGCATGTTGTTAAACATTGTTGGCCCCATGGAGTTAAGAGGAATTGGAGCAGGGATGTGAGTAGGGATGTCCAACATCACTTTTAACTTCTTGGCTGCTGGTTCTTCTACTTTAGCATCTGAATGAACCAACATAGCTAAGGGATTTGTATCCGCTGATGAGCCACTAGTCTGTGGCTCCCCATGAACATGTAAAAATACTTTATTTGCATGGGTTACCATTTGAACTTCATCATCAGAGTCTTCAAAATGAGACTTGGTCATTTTAACATTTGATGGTTCAACTTGTACGTTCTTCTCCCCCTCAGCAACAAAACTGAGAGGTGGTGGTGATGTATCCATGTTACGTACAATCCTTGAAACCAACTCAACCAGTTCACTCATATCTTTAGAGATTTTGTGAACCATAGAGGAGAGATTTTGAGCAGTTGTAAGCTTAGGTAACTTATCAGTGTGAATTTTGATTTATGAATGGAGAATTTGCTCAATGTAACTAATAAGCTTCATTTGATGCCTGGCAGAATCTCTAAGAAGCTCAGCTGCTTCATTCATCTTACCCTGGACATTTATATGAATTGAGTGTCTGATGGCCAACTGTAGTTGAGTGAATCTGTTGCATTCAAGTTTGTTCAGGGCATGAAACTGCTTGTTGATGGACTATAGTGAGTTGTCGATGATGTCCGGCATTTCAGTCTGAAGAGACCGTCTGATTTTTTGGTTTAACCATGGCAAGTTTTCTTGAATAACATTATCCAGCAACGTACGAAACTTGTTCTTCACAGAGTCAGAGAAGATATCAGTCAACCTCTCTTCCAATGTATCATCAATAAGTCTGGGAAGAATTGAATCAAGGGTAGACTCCAGCTGAGTGGGGAGTGGGCAGCCAAGAAGTTCATCCTTTCAGGAAGATGACCAATGGGGTCTGATAAGGATGAAATTGAGTGACTGACAAGAGTTAATTGTGATGATGATTTTTGCAATAGTTTCATTGCAGCATGTGCTTGAATACTTGGAGGCTTGTCACTTGAGACATGCTTCAGCCTCCATAGTTCCTCCACAACAAGTTCTTGAAAATCAATCATTCGTGGAACATGAATTGGCTTTTGGTTAGTGACGTGGTATTTCAGAAGTAGGTGCAGCGGAAACAATATCAGATGATACTCATGTGAGTCTGTGTGACGGTGCGTTCAAACCCCTTAAATTAGTCAGGAAACCATGATTACAAAACAAAAAAATCAAGGGTGGGTTAGGTTGCCATTGCGGCCTCCTATATAGTAGCAATGGTGGCAGGCCATATTTTGTCATCATTTCTTTTTCATCAGAGCCATCTCCTTATTTGTTTTTGCATAAATTTCATACTCTTCTTCTTCTTTGTCATCATTTCTTTTTCTTTTGCTACTTTGAGCTTTTGGAGCTTTTGTTACAACCACCGAGTACCATCACCCGAATCCGATTCATCAATATTTAACATTGGAGTTTTTTCAACAATTGTGTTGTCTCTCTAAATAAAGTCAATATATATGAATTAGATAAAAGAATATGAGAAGGTAATACGCTACGTTTGTAATATACGAAACAAAAATCCAACTACGAAAAAACGGCTTACTATTAATATTAATATACAAAACAAAAACAACCTACATCTATAAAAGAACTTGTGTTTAAATAGAACAACGTACTACGTAACTCTAACTCGTAGCTCATAATTGGATGATGGCGGTCTTTAAACAAAACAAAAACAACCTACATCTCTAATATACGTAACTCGTTGAGGATATATCGAACTGCTTGCTTGTAGGGAAACATGTACACTTTTAATTATAACAAAATCATATTACAATTAACAAATAATTAACAGAAATAAATAACAGAAAATATAACAGACAGAATGGGGTAGAAGCAGAAGACAGACACTATGAATGATAAATAAATAAATCAGTAAAAGGTCATGGAACGAGGCACATGTTGGACACGCTTCCCTTAAAACAGATTCGCCGTCTGTTTCCCAGGGTACAACGTTCAAAGCTGTTGTACAGCCGGACCTGACATACTTGCCTGAAAAATCACGGAAACTTGAGTGCTTCTAATCGAAAAGATTGCAGGAAAACTTATTAATGGAGTTATTCTCGAGGAGAGTTATATTGAATACCAAAAAAATGTTGGATACTAGGGGACTCATCCACACCATCCATCTAAAAA
>BQNB010156323.1:0-10894 GCA_026074375.1 Tanacetum coccineum | reverse complement strand
AGCCAGTTCTGGATGGGATTATGGACTCTCACTAGCTTGTTTTATACAAGCTAGAGCTTGTAGACTCTTTGTTTAACCAGATTGATTCAGCTTATTTGAGTGCTTATTCTTGATTGAAGTCTGCTTATAAGTGTTTTATTTCGTTATTTGATAATCTGTTTTTAACAAATTAGGACCAAATTAGCTTTAAAACAAAAAGAAAAATGATTTTTGAAAACTTAAATGGGTGTTTGGAACAAGCAGTACTAACCCATAGTTAGTACTGCTGGTTCTATTTTTAGGATTTGTAAAGCTAGCAGTACTAACTTAAAGCTAGCAGTACTAACTTCAAGTTAGTACTGGTAGTTAAAATTGTTAGCACTGTTAGTTCATTTTAGCTTATCAGCTTATTATTTCTGCTTATTTAAGATTTGCTTAGCTTTTTAGACTAGATTAAACCATTTTCGTTCACTGTCTTTAGTAGAGCTTACTTTAGTTTATTTGCCTTTTCAAAGCAATTTTAATAGCATATCAGTTTGTAGCTTTTTAGCTTATTTGCCACTTTAGTTTATTCTAGTTGCTTATTCTTATGCCTGAGTGCTTATTAGGGGTAGTTAAATATATGTTTTAGCTTATTTGCTTATTTCTTGTTTCATTGTGTTTTGTTAAAGCTAGCAGTACTAACTCTAAGCCAGCAGTATTAACTCAACGCTAGCAGTACTAACTCCAAGTTAGTACTGATAGTTAATACTGTTAGTACTATTGTTAGTACTGCTGAGTTTCTTCTGCTTAACTTAGTTTAATTGTTTGCTGAATTTGCTTATTTAGAGTTAGTCTAGCTTATTTGGTTTGTCTTAAGCTTATTTGAGCTTATTTGTGTCTTAGTATAAAAGTTTTAAGTGTTTTTACCATTCCTAGCCTTTATGCCTGCTCTAGCTTCTTTTCCTTGCTTATCTTTTCGTGCATTTGCTTATTCGTTTTAGTGCCCAATCATATCCTTGTCATATTCAAACATCGATTATCAATTCGTCATTCGATTTTCCATTCAAGCCTCGTTGGGACATAACGACCCGGAAATACTCGATACTACTTCCGGTTTTATTAATTTCGTAGATTTTGATCCTTGTTATATATTTATATTTATCTATATTTATTTATATATAAAAAGGAGTAGAATACGCGAGTCACCCCATGTTTTATAATTTCTTAAATGATTTACATCTTTGGGGTGAGAACATGCTTGTTTTACAAATTAGACGCAAGTGTACATTTTATACAATGATTACGTGTTTGCCTAAGTAGCGATAATCCACTGAGCCCTTTATCATGAACTGTCAATTACTGGATTGTAAGCGCGAATGTTATAGATAGATCTATTTGGGATTGACAATCCCCGTTCGGGTGATTAGCTATCACCGGGAACGAACGTATACCATGTCGGATTTGGGATGTTTCGGGTTAGAACATCATTCACGGGCAATGTTGGCAATTTATTGCATTCATACATGTCGAGCTTTAGTGTCATGAGCTTAGGTAGACGTTATTACTTTTTATGATGTTTGCATTTGTTGCTTAATCATACACTTGGAAATCTTGCGGTCCTACTATGGATTTACATAAACCTATGAATTCACCAACTTTATGTTGAATTTATAACTTTAGGGATCATAGAACAAGAAGCATTTTAATCCAAAAAAGTCCCCCAAAAGGATTAAAATCATCGTTCCAGACTATTTCAATTATTCCAAACCAAGCTAAAAACAAAATCACCGTTAAAAATAAAAGTAAGATGCTAACATACTCATAATATGCAACTGTATGAAACTTTTATCTCCTCGATAATTATTATATTTTGATGAGAATGTAGCCCATTTTGAATTTCTACTATGGATCCAACCGTTTTTGGCAAAATTTATGCTTCACGTTCCAACCCGAAGAATATGAGTTTGAAGGCGAGATCATCCCAATGTAGCGACATTGTCTTGGCACAATCCCAACCTTGCGCTAAGTGACCAAAGCTTTTTGACACCAACCACAGAGACTAGTATCGTGACACACGGGACTTCTGGGTTTCAAACACTCTTAGTGTTTCACCCGTATAAACATAGCTTATTTAAAAAAAACATAAAATAAAATAGTCTTAGTTCAAAAACATATTTAAATTTAAGAAAAAGAGATTTTCCCTATATTTATTAACTCACATTTACTACACTTAATACAATTATTCATTCTTAAGGAAATCCTCGACCTTTTAGAAGGCTGCAACATCGGTTGTGAGCCGGCAAGATGCAGCAAACTTTTATCATATCACGTATTATATCGTTCTTACTATAGGTTTCTTTTGATGGCTGTAACAACGGTTGTTACCGGCAAGATGCAACAAACTTTTATCAGCCCACAGTTTATAATTATTACCACATTTTTTTTAATATTACCATGATATAGAGAAAATTTCGTTTTAGAAAATTTAAGTATAAATTTAAACTAAAATTATTGATATCGACTATACTTCAAAAATTGTTGATTTAAGTTTAATTTTCAAAAATAGCACGTATTATTAGTCCGGTTAGAAGCTTATGGGAGAAAAAGCCACAAATTACATACATGAGCTCTTAAGATTTCCAAATAATCCTTGTTTAATCATCCAACTCATACTAGTACTGTCAGTATAAATTTAACTACTACTGCTAGTAGTAAGTCTAAGACTGCTCAGAGATAAAGACTGAAAATATACTAAGTAGTTACTACTGCTAGTATAAATGTTAGTACTGCTAGAATAAATTTCTAAGTAGTTAATGCTGCTTGTGCTCCATATACAACTGCGGAGTGACTTTACTACTTAGGCTGGGAAAGGAATATGCTGACAAAAGATGAGATCAAAAGATTTATTGGAGAACAAAAATACATGACGAATATAAGTATTAGATATTTGTAAAGAAGATAAGTAAAACTTATTTGTTAAAGATTACGTTTGTTATAGAAAAGATACTTGATAATTTAGGAAAGAATATGTAAGCCTTGAGGACTCATGCATCCTTGGTGTAAAAAAGGGAGTCTATGGGTATAGTGATGTTAGACATGCATCTTTGATATTCGTAGCTTCAAAGTTTGTAAACCCCTAACACTAATAAGAGTGTTCGTTACACAATGAGCTGAAAGTTTTGGTTATCTTTCTATGGCTATTAATTTTGTTGTACAGATTTAAAAATAATTCTTCTAGTATCAATGCTTAGATCCGCCAAAAGTCTTTTGAATATCATAATCAAAAGTTTCTACTAATAGTATGACTTGGATTTACTCAATACAACTAGCTTCATACCAGCAATCAAAATCTATTCAAGTGGATCAACACATATTATAGTTCAAGCTCCACATAATCTCTTGCAGTTGCATTTGAGAAGATTGTAAACAGTCCTATACCAAATCCGCTTTTGTTATAGATCACTAATTGTC
Organism: Tanacetum coccineum; assembly: GCA_026074375.1. NCBI lineage: Eukaryota > Viridiplantae > Streptophyta > Magnoliopsida > Asterales > Asteraceae > Tanacetum > Tanacetum coccineum. The sequence goes on along the minus strand of BQNB010156323.1, from coordinate 7,462 downwards.
AACGGTTCAAGACAAATGTAGTGAAGTCGATAGGAGTGCTCATCAATTCATTGAACATTTTAGAAGGTTTTTCTGCTTTGGTAAGATCACTAAGCCAATTTTGAGTAGGTCCATCATCAACTGTTTTGCTTGTGTTCCATTCAGGATCAGGAGTAGGAGGTCTTTTAAGTTTCTTAAGCCAATCCTTTGGATCAGCCTTGACACTGGGTGTTTCATCAGTCTTACCCGTATCTTCTCCTAGATTCTATGACACTTGAGTGTCTCCAGCTTCAAACATTGCCTTCTCTGCTTTGGGGGCGAGCCAGACTTGCCAGTAATTTATGGAAATGAGATTTGGGGTGTGCCGGATTATACGTGGAGGTATAGTTGACTTTACCCTTCTTTGATGTATCACAACGTCTTACTCTCTCTTTCTTTTTTAACCGTATGGTCTTCCCAGCAGGAGAGTCCTTCAATCTGTTTAGCATCATCTGGCTTTCCTTTCTTTAACTTGTCAGCAACCCCTTTATCCATAGAATCTTCATCCTTAAGTATTGACTCCTTGAGAGCATGATATAGAGCCCTGATAACCTTTAAAACTAGCCTTTTTGTATATATAAATTATAATAAATATAAAAAATATATATCAGGATAATTTCAAGATTATAATTCAAGTATAATATTAAATGAACGAATTCCAAGAGATTCAAATCAATAGCTTGTGAAGACCAAAGCTAAATAACAAAAACCCCAATTCGTCTCCCAACGAGGTGCGAATTGAAAATCGAGAACGTTTGTGATCGCGCGTTTGAATGGTTAAAGATTTTTAGGGTTGGTTTTCTAATTTCTACAATTAAAATGCAAAAACGATGAAAGAAAACCTAAAAACGAAAGCTAGAACGGATTTAAACCTAAAAACGAGAACGGGGTTCGAAACCCGTTCTTTAAAATCAAATTTTTACAAAAATAACCCTACGAGTGGAAATTAATTTTCCTAGGTGCAAAATGATAAAAGAAAATTTTGAAAAAAAGAATCATATTTTTTTGACTTTTAATATTTTTTTATAATTAAAAAACAGTTTAATAAAAAAAAAATTGATTAAAAATAGTAACTTAAATGTTAAAATTCAGAAAAAATATAGAAAAGTACTAAAAGTATGCTGGTTTAATGAAAAATAAGAGTTTTAAAATTTGGGCTTATAAATAAGATCCAGAAATATGCCAAAAAAGGCTTATACCATAAAATGAAAAATGAGGCTATAAAAAAATTAACCAAGGTGGAAAATGGGCAGATAACCCTATGCAGTGCAAATGTTTAGTGATTGAGAGTGTTGAACGTTTGGTGTGCTAAATGGAGGTCCAGGTTTTTCGAATCCTTGGCCTCCCTTTTTGGATAATATTTTTAAAAATTTTGCTTTATTGGCTAGAACTATAAAACAGACCAAAATAAGTAAGATTAACAAAGTGACTTTTTTATAAAACTAAAAAATAAGCTTAGAAATAAGCAAAGAAAAACTAACAAACTTAAGACAAAATAAGCAAGAGCAAAACTAAAATAAGCAAAAACAGGTAAGCTACTAATCCTAATAGGCAAACATAAACAAAAATAAGCTAAGATAAAACAGACAGATAAGCTAAAATGGCAGATAAGCAAATGGCAAAAAACTGTACAAATTCAACAGCCTAGGTACCTGTAGACTTTATGGGGGCTTTATTTTTAGTCACCTTAAGAGGAACCATATGGCTTAAGGCTTATACTAGCTTAAAGCTCAGCTTATGGGCTTTCTAAAACTGCAAAGAAAAGAGCCTTTAAAAACAAATAAGCACTAAAAGGGGCTAATGAAAAGGGCAGTGCACAATCAGCATATGCTGATTTGGTTTTTCTTAACAAACAACTAGGCAAAAGCAGCCTCAAAATAAGCTAGTGAATAAGCCCCAATTTGAAATACAAGTTAAAACAGATTGAAAACACCAACAAGTGAGCTTGTGCACAAATTTTCAAGCTCTAAAAACAACTTTAAATATCTGCAATTTGAAAATGAAATAGACAGTTTTATGCTAAAAGACACTTAACCAAAAATTGTTGACAGTTTTTGATGAAACAAAAGAAAACTAATAGACAACTATCCAAATGCAGTATTAACTTTACAAACAACACATAAAGAAAGGAAATAGAAGGAGGGTGTAATTTATAGAAAGCAAGCAAACACACTAAAACATGGATTAAAAGGCTGAATTAAAATAGCACTTTGAATCAATACTGTCACCACAGATTCAAAGGCCTTTTAAGAAAAACCTTAAAAGAAAGTTTAAAAGACAATAAAATCTTTAAAAACAGATAATAAATGACTTAAAAACAAGCTAGCCAAAAATTGGCCAAGTGACCCAAAGTTTTCAAAACTTGTTTTGACCCTTTTAACCCACCAAGCCAAATCTGTCCTTTAACTGTTTATGAAAATAACCAAGTGTAAACAAATAAACTGATTTAGCAAAAGCTTTTGAGCACAGAGGAAAACAAGCTAAATAAGCAAAAAAAAAGAGATTACAAAGCAAAAATAAAGCACTTAATTAATGCAATGGAAATAATCAGTTAAAGCATTATAATGACAGATTTAAAAAAGCAAACTGTAAATAAATGACTACTAAGTAATAAAAAGGCACACATAAGCATAAAAAACATAAATACGCACAAAAAAACATAAATAAGCACAAATTAAGCAAATGAACAGTAAATGCAAAAATTTGAAAAAAGAGAAACTTACAAAGGTCCTTAGCTTATGGCAATGAAATAAGCTCTCAAGAGCTTAAAAACCTTATCCTATTGCTAATCCCCCATGAAGCACAAACCATTGGCCATCCAAGATACCCATGCTCCATGAGTGATTTGAACAGATTTAGATTTATTTTATATAATTTTTAGATATTATTATATGACAGATAAATACAACAAACTTTTATATAATCTATTAAAGACTTAAAATGCTTACCAAAGCTAAAAAACACTGTATTTAAATGACAATATATGTAAATGACAAGTATTTAAAGGAAAGCACTTAAAATTGCATTAACTAAAAAAAAGATTACAAAGCTTAAATTTAAATGACAATGTATTAAAAAGACAGTAATTAAAATGGTACAAACTTTGGTTAATACAAGTTAAAATGGACTTAACACAAAAATTCGACAAAAGCTTAATAAGCTACATATGCTTATATTAATACTAAAAGCTAAATCTAGTCTTCACTTGCTGTGATACTTCCTGAGTGTATGTCTACATTCTCTTGTCTTTCTATGTGCATTTTGTTTGTTGTGTGAGATAAAGTCCCAAAGAAATCTTGGCCCTCCATTTTTCTTTGTGCCAAAGGCAATTGATCAAAACCCTCAATTTCTCTTGTCCAATGGTGTTTTCTTAGATTGCCAAAGGTGGCAATTGAGTGAGTGAGGTGGTGTGAGGTGGAAAGGGATGGTTTTTGGCTTGTTGAACAGTAATTTGAAGGCAAGGAAAGTGACAATGGTTAGGTTTGTTATTTGGCGGGGGAAAATAGTGTTCACTGTTTGATTTAGAGCAGGGTAAAGTGTTTTGTGGTAAGTTGACAAAAGTAGTCCTAACATGTATGGATAACATTGCAATTAAGTCCTTGGTGGTGAACAAGTAGATAGGGGTTATGGGCAATTGGAGTCCTCGCATATGTATGCGTTCATTACACCGAAAGTCCCTTGTGGGTGATACAACTTTAAGGACTTGGCAGCTTTGGTCCCTTTTTGTATAAAAAATGGATATGGGCCATTTAAGCCTTAAAGGCTTATAAGTCTTGATAAATATAGCTGGGCCACCCTTACCCATCTAATGGGCCGGGGCAGCCCATTAAGCTATATTTATCAAGACTTATAAGCCTTTAAGGCTTAAATGGCCCATATCCCTTTTTTATACAAAAAGGGACCAAAGCTGCCAAGTCCTCAAAGTTGTATCACCCACAAGGACTTTCGGTGTAATAACACCATACATATTCGAGGACCAAATCTGCCAAAACCCCTAAACTTGTACACCACCAAGGACTTAACTTGCAATGATAACATACATGTTAGGGGACTACTTTTGTCAACTTCCCAAACCTTTACCCTGCTCCTAAATCAAACAGAACACCCATTTTCCCGCCAAATAACAAACCCCACCATTGTCACTTTCCTTGCCTCATTTACTGTTCACACCAGCCAAAACCATCCCTTTCACCTCACCCCACCTCACTACACTCCAATTGCCACTTTGGCAATCTAAGAAAACACCATTGGACAAGAGAAATTGAGGGTTTTGATCAACTGCCTTGGGCACAAAGAAAAATGGAGGGCCAAGATTGCTTTGGGACTTTATCTCACACAACAAACACAAATGCTTGAAGCTCACTCAGAAGAAACACAGCAAGAGAAGACTCAAGATTTAGCTTTTAGTATAAATATAAGCATATGTAGCTTATTAAGCTTTTGTCGAATTTTTGTGTTAAGTCCATTAACTTGTATTAACCAAAGTTTGTACCATTTTAATTACTGTCTTTTTAATACATTGTCATTTAAATTTAAGCTTTGTAATCTTTTTTTTAGTTAATGCAATTTTAAGTGCTTTCCTTTAAATACTTGTCATTTACATATATTGTCATTTAAATACAGTGTTAAGCTCTTGTATAAGCCTTTTAAGTCATTAAAAGATTATATAAAAGTTTGTTTTATTTTCTGTCAAAAAAAATCAAAAATCCAAAAAAAAATCCAAAATCTGTCAAATCACTCATGGAGCATGGTAAATCTTGGATGGCCATGGTTTAGAGCTTCATGGGAAGCACATAGGAAAGGTTTTTAAGCTCTTGAGAGCTTATTTCATTGCCATAAGCTAAGGACCTTTGTAAGTTTCTCTTTTTTCAAATTTTTGCATTTACTGTTCATTTGCTTAATTTGTGCTTATTTATGTTTTTTTGTGCTTATTTATGTTTCTTTATGCTTATGTGTGCCTTTTTATTGCTTAGTAGTCATTTAATTTAAGTTTGCTTTAAATCTGTCATTTATATGCTTTAACTGCTTATTTCCATTGCTTATCTTAAGTGCTTATCTTTGCTTGTAATCTCTTTATTTTTGCTTATCTTAGCTTGTTTACCATCTGTGCTCAAAAGCTTTTGCTTAAATCAGTATTAATTAGTTTAAAACTTGGTTTTAAAAAGTTAAAGGACTGTTTGGCATAGTGGGTTAAAAGGGGTCAAAACAAGTTTTGAAAACCTTTGGGTCACTTGGCCACTTTTGGCAAGCTGTTTTTAAGTCATTTTTATCTGTTTTTAAAGATTTTAAGGACTTAAAGTTTCTTTTAAGGTTTTTCTTAAAAGGCCTTTGAATCTGTGGTGACAGTATTGATTCAAAGTGCTATTTTGATTCAGCCTTTTAATCCAGGTTTTAAGTGTTGTTTATGTGTTGTTTTTAAAGTTAAAATGCATTAGGATAGTTGTCTATTAGTTTTCTTTTGTTTCATCAAAAACTGTCAACAATTTTTGGTTAAGTATCTTTTAGCATAAAACTGTTTATTACATTTTCAAATGTTGATATTTAAAGTTGTTTTTAAAGCTTGAAAATTTGTGCACAAGCTCACTTGTTATCGTTTTCAATCAATTTTAACTTGTATTTCAAATTGGGGCTTATTCACTAGCTTATTTTGAGGCTGCTTTTGCCTAGTTGTTTGTTAAGAAAAACCAAATCAGCATATGCTGATTGTGCACTGCCCTTTTCATTAGCCCCTTTTAGTGCTTATTTGTTTTTCAAAGGCTCTTTTCTTTGCAGTTTTAGAAAGCCCATAAGCTGAGCTTTAAGCTAGTATAAGCCTTAATCCATAAGGTTCCCTCTAAGGTGCTAAAAAATAAGCCCCAAAAGTGGTACCTAGGCTGTTGATTTTGACAGTTTTTGCCATTTGCTTATCTGCCATTTTAGCTTATCTGTCTGTTTTATCTTAGCTTATTTTTGTTTATGTTTGCCTATTAGGATTAGTAGCTTACCTGTTTTTGCTTATTTTAGTTTTGCTCTTGCTTATTTTGTCTTAAGTTTGTTAGTTTTTCTTTGCTTATTTCTAAGCTTATTTTTCAGTTTCATAAAAAAGTCACTTTGTTAATCTTGCTTATTTTGGTCTGTTTTATAGTTTTGCAAAAAGAAAAATTAAAAAAAATATTTTCCAAAAAGGGAGGCCAAGGATTCGAACCCTGGACCTCCCCTTTAGCACACAAACGTCCCACACTCTCACACACTAAACCATTGGCACCAGATAGGGCTATCTGCCCATTTTCCACTTGGTTTATTTATATAGCCTTTTTCCAGTTTTAAGCTATAAGCCTTTTTGGCTTATTTCTGGCTTATTTATAAGCCCAATTTCAAAACTCTTATTTTTCTTAAAACCAGCATACTTTTAGCTACTTTTCTGTATTTTTTCAGAATTTTCCATTTAAGTTTACTATTTTTAATTAATTTTTTTTATAAAACTGTTTTTAATTCATAAAAAAATATTAAAAAGTCAAAAAAATATAATTCTTTTTTTCAAAATTTTCTTTTATCATTTTGCACCTAGGAAAATTAATTTTGCACTCGTAGGGTTATTTTTGTAAAAATTTGATTTTTAAAGAACGGGTTTCGAACCCCGTTCTCGTTTTTAGGTTTAAATCCGTTCTAGCTTTCGTTTTTAGGTTTTCTTTCATCGTTTTTGCATTTTAATTGTAGAAATTAGAAAACCAACCCCAAAAATCTTTAACCATTCAAACGCGCGATCACAAACGTTCTCGATTTTCAATTCGCACCTCGTTGGGAGACGACCCGGGGATTTTTGATATTGCTTTGGTCAAAAGCAATTGATTTGAATCTCTTGGAATTCTTACTATACTATATTATAATTGAATTATAATCTTGAAATTATCCTTATATATATTTATTATATTTATTATAATTTATATATACAAAAAGGCTAGTTTTAAAGGTTATCAGGGCTCTATATCATGCTCTCAAGGAGTCAATACTTGAGGATGAAGATTCTATGGATAAAGGGGTTGCTGACAAGTTAAAGAAAGGAAAGCCAGATGATGCTGACCGATATGAAGACTCTCCTGCTGGACCAGACCAACGGTTAAAAAGAAAGAAGACGAGTAAAGACGTTGAACCATCAAAGAAGGTAAAGTCAACTGATACCTCCAAAGGCACCACCAAATCTCATCCAAAATCTACTGGCAAGTCTGCTCAAGCAGAGGAGGCAATGTTTGAAGCTGGAGACACTCAAGTGCCATAGAATCTAGGAGAAGACACGGGTAAGACTGATGAAACACCCAGTGTCAAGGCTGATCCAAAGGACTGGCTTAAGAAACTTAAAAGACCTCCTACTCCTGATCCTGAATGGAACACATGCAAAACAGTTGATGATGGACCTACTCAAAATTGGCTTAGTGATCTTGCCAAAGCAGAAAAACCTTCTAAAATG
>BQNB010156322.1:0-15280 GCA_026074375.1 Tanacetum coccineum | reverse complement strand
TTAAAAGGAGTGTCGACCCAAAACAAAGTCAAAGTATCCCACTAAAAAGTGGTGGCCCCCATTTGTCGACCCAAGTTACAAACGCGTATGTCGACCCAAAATTTTTTGGGTCGTAAATTTTGGGTCGCCACTTTTGGGTCGACTAAGTCGACCCTTAGACCTTTGGGTCGATTCTTTTTGTTTTTTTGGGTCTAGTATGTCGACCCGAAGTCAACAGATTGTTGTAGTGAACACAAAAATAAATATCTAAGGTCAAAGTTGCACCTGTTTAACTCTGAAAAATTAAATTGAGCTAGAGGGAGTATAACTTTATAACATTTGCTAGTATTGCTTTGGCAATCCTCGGCATTCGTGATTTTTAATTTTATAAAATAAGTATACACTTTTTCCAAAGTGACTAAAACAATCAAAAAAGCTTGCAAAACGCTTCCGCAAACAATGCTAAAAGCTAGTAAAACGACCTAAAAAAACAATGCGAAAAGTGGAAACTCCATTGCCAGAGTTTAATTTTTGTTTCCTAACATAGGCAATCGCTTCATCACGCTTGTTATCCGCATTTTGATCTTTTCGAGCAGTGGCTGCCCTCTCCAAGCGAGTTCCCTCCAAACACATTGCTAGCCATTTTTCGATATCGGGATATATCAATTACAAATTCAATAGAGAGGGTATGCATAACTGTATCAATATGTATTGCTTTGGGATGCTTAGATTGCTTAACCGAATGATCTATTTATAGCCAGGGGAGAACCTAGGGGGTATCTGAGTGACCCGAAATATAATTGTCGCTTAAATGTGAATTTTCGTTAGAAAACACAAATATTTTAACTGATACCCAATCGTATCTATAATTGTGATTTCAGGAAATAACAACTCTAAGGTTGCGTTTAGTTGGAATTTTTTTTTTCTAGTTTTGTGTTTTTAGATATTTGTAAAAAAAGGAGATTTATTTTTCACAAAACATAAAAAACGCGTTCACGTGATACTGTTTTCCATTCTCAAGAAAACAAGGGGGTTACAAATAAAACAAGGAAAAAAAATAAAATGTGTTTTGTAGTTTCCTTTCTTAAGTTGAGAAATGCATCTTTTGTGTTTTGTAGAGAATTATGTTAAAAAACAATGATTTGAACGCGATCTCTGTGTTCCTGTTTTCTTCCCGACTAAACGCACCCTAAACATTTAGTTATGAATATGAATATGATGCTAATTCACGACTATGATGATGATTATCATGATGAAGAGTGCATGATTGATGCATAAGTTCTGATGAATGAGTGTTCCATGTGACGAGCGACTAGCAGCCACATTTAAAACGTGTGTGAGTGGGACGAGTGAATGATTTGGCTTGGACCACATTTCAAACGTCTAGTAGTCACATTTCCTTTGGCTTGTGTGCAAACATACTCGGGACAATCAAATAACAAGATTACATATTAAAACATAATGTGACCAAAAATCATAAATGTACACAAAAATTAAAATAATCTGAATATGCCATATATAAACTTTGGTTAAGTGATAATATTAGTTTAGAGTAAATTGCATAAATCGTCCTTAAAGTTTGGTCAAACGTTACGAAAGTGCAAGAATCGCCCTTGTGGAAAACCTTTGTTGCAAGTATCGTCCCTGTAGGGAAACTTTTGAGGAAACCGTTGGTGCAAGTATCGTCCTTGAGAGGATGATACTTGCACCAAATGTTTCCCCACAGGCACGATCCTTCCACTTTCGTAACGTTTGGGACAAAACATGCAATTTGACCAAACTTTATGGACGATTTATGCAATTTACTCATTAGTTTATATATGTATGTTTGTGTGCATGTGTGTCTTTAAATAAGTAAATCACATAATAAGAAAAAAATTCTTAAAACATATAGAAAAGAATAATGTGAATGAATGATGTTAAGTATGTTAATGAATGGCTAAGACTACTCGTAACATGGAGGACGACCCAATATCGAGCCTAGCCAGACGCGTCCCGACTATTGCAACCCTCCTCACCTGACGCGATGCTTGGTGTTTTTTTTGAGATATGAGTCGAAAAATTGACCGATTCGAGTGGCACTATCAAACCAAAAAATCTTACCGTTCGGGTGTTTGATAAAAAAATTATTTTTTAAAACATTTAACATTTATATCTTATAAATGCCTCAATTACTTCTCCATTTTTATATACACATTAAAACACATTATTTTTATACACTTTTACAAATTTCATCTACAAAATTTCCTCCGATCTATCCTTTTTACATCCTCGGACGATGAAGTTGAATTTAATAGCGAGCTAGTGTTTTCTATAGAGGCCGTTAGTGCGGTTATTCAAGCTTCAAACCGAAAAATCCCATGAAACCAAGTAGACATAGATTGTTACGGTAATCATGATCGTCTTGTCGCGGCTTACTTCTCTGAACACTCACAATCTAACGAAGCAACATTCTGTACACGGTTCCGAATGAGTATAAATCTATTCACGCGCATTTTTCAAGAAATAACTCATCATTGCCCTTATCTTCAACTATGTGCTTATTGTAGGGGAATATTTGGCATTTCTTCATTGATGAAGTGTAATTCCACAATTCGGTAAATGACATACGATGTTGATCTTGATGCTCTCGACGAATATCTGGAAATAGGTGTGAAAATAGCTCATGACATTCTCATAGCTTTCTGCATGGTTGTCACAGAGATATATGTATAAAGTATTTACGAAAAACGACGTATATTGATATCAAAAAACTCTATGCTCATCACGAGAAAAAAATATTGGGTAATGGGCTAATAGGAAGCATTAATTATACAGATAGACCGTAAGAAAATTTCCCAACTGCATTAAATGCTCCTGTTTCTAGGGGTGATCACAGGAAAGATCAATTCATTTTATTGAAAGCGGTTGCCTCCCAAGACTTATGGATTTGGAATGCGTTCTTTGTTTTCGCCGGGTCGAAGAACGATGTGAACATTACACGGCAATCCCATCTTTTTAATGATCTCAAATTTGGAAAAGAAACAAATGTTTCATTTGTGGCTAATGACGTGACTTATACCATGGGAGATTATCAACTGACAGGATATATCTGTAATGGTATGCTCTTATGAAGTCCATTTAAATTCCGCGCAGCTAAATGATTACAAACCGAATAATGTATAAGAACTCGCAGATATCAACAAGGATAGATACGGAACTACCGTTTGGTTTCCTTAAAAAAAGTGGGGTATACTTAAACAGTCGGCTCGACAAATGAGGCTAAGTAAAGTAACAAATATAATTTACACATGCGTCATATTACATATTTTACAAGACTTCGAGCAGTCTTTTATTTAGAGGAGCAACATCGTGATGATAATCTCATACAATTGCATGAGGAAATGTTACAGATTATTTGAGAGATACACGACAAAACAACTAATTTAAGCCAAAAAGCCGATTTAGTGGAACACATTTGACGTCGAGCAAATAAACACTAATTAGTATTAGAACTTTTATGGTGATTTTTTCTAATTTTATTTGAAGTATTATGTAACGTTTTTTTATTATTCATGAATTTAAAATTTATTGTTACAAAATTGAAAAAGAAAAAGAAAATATTGGCTATCTAATTGCACCAAGTTAGTCGCATGAAAAAAAAAGCTGAGGTGGCAGAAAACGATTTAGGTCGCCTCTGCTCCTTACTATGAGCAAGCCTAAGAGAGTTGTATTCTTGACAAGGTTATAAATAGCGTGAAGCGTGGCGTAGTGGCATAGCCAAGCCTCAAGCTTTAGCGTGAGGCGTTGCGTCATAGCGTTTTTAAAGCGTGACTCAAGGCGGCAAAAAATATTTATAGAGTGGTCAATATTAGTTAGCTACTAGGATTAAAATTGAGTAACGGGGTTACTAAGCCCGAATCCCATACAACCCAAAGCATAAATACTTGTAAATAAGCTCAAATTCATGAAATTTTGTAAAGCTTCAAAAAAACTCACGCTATAGCGCGCTATAGCGCGCTATATGGCGCCTTATTGCACGCCACGCCTCAAGATGACGCCTTGGCCTGTTTCGTAACGTGGAGGCCACGCCTCGCGCTATATCGCCGCTATAGCGCGCTATGGCGCCGCTATTTAGAACCCTGATTCTTGATAAAAAAAATTAAAAACCTACTAACACTGTTTTGTAATTATTACACTGCAACAGTTTAGTTAAAAAAAGTAACTATTAGAATGTCCTTATAAAAACTTACTGGACCTAATTTAAGCACAACTAAAAAGAATTAAACAACCATGATTAAAGTAGATGATCTCGAGAATTTTTTTAGAGCCGGCAATTTTATTGAAATGACTAGCAGATGCCTAGAAACTATTACAAATTAAAGAAGTTTGTGTTTTGGACTCAAGTATCCCAAACAAGCTTGGATTTGCAACGACTAGAATCCATAAAAAAGACATTTGAACTTTATCATCAAATATAAGATCTCTTCTTGGCTGACAAGAACCAAACAAGCAGGGTTCTTGAGCTTGCTAAATTATAGTGCGAATTCGTGGGATTGCGCCGTCTTCTTAATTAGTCAGGTAAGGTTTTCTAATGGTTCTATCTTTATCTTTATCATTACACAAGTAGAAAGAGTTCAGTTTTTGGGTTAATATATTTCGGTTTGAATTATTTATCAGATTTTTATAACGGTATTTGCACTTTTGGGCCGTCCAAATCGGCTTTCAAAAAGCGTCTTCTAAACAGCCCCTTTTAGTCAGATCCTGTCCAAACACCCTCTTATATTGAAATGCTATCTAATCCTGATGTACATTATTGGCTGCTTAAAATGCTATTGTGTAGGAAGTCACGATCATTTTTCTTAGTGTTCAATTTCTTATGCGTCTACACTCTCTTATGATCCTACCATGCGCTCTATAGTGATACATTCCAAAAAATAAATGTGAAACATGGGCTGCAGTATGGCAGACTCTACATAGGATGCATACGAGGTGGCAAAAGTGGATAATTTTGTGCGAGTCAAACGGGCTGGACAAAAATAAATAAAAACACACATATATCTCCTTCTTTGTAATTATGTAGATACTTACCTAAGTATGATTGTGGAAGCTGTAATTCTGAAATTCTAAATATATTTCAGTATATTAAAACTTTTTAAGCATATGAATACATGTTAGTCGACTTTTGACCTGTTACTTATTCTATTTAGCATTTTTATATTCTATCATTAGTCATTACCAATAAAATACAATCCAATTTCGTATAAGGCGTGGTGGGTGAGATATATGCTTTTTAGTTTAGTACCACTTCTGTTGCCACTTGCCAGATGAAATCCTAATGGTCGCATTTCTATTTTCTTTGCTAAAACCCTTAACATTTTTCTTCCTATGAATTTGTTTGAACCATGGATCATTTGCACATATCAGACCCTCACTTGAAACGAAATTTTCAGCTAGAAATTTGAATAATAATAGCAAGTTCTGATCCCGTTATGCCATGGAACTGAAGTTTGACTTTGACTTTTGAGGTCAAATTCTTTTGAATATTATAACTCTAATGGGATTATGTTTGTTTCTTATCAGTGCGCTTTTTTAACACCGGTTAATGCGGTCAAAGGTTCTATCGACACGCTTTATGGGCACCAAGAAGATACGTGCTTATTCACATTGTGCCAAAAAATCAGTAAGTTTGCCTCATTTAGTGACCCCGCGATCGCCCTCTGAACGATCAGAATAAGGTAAAGCTTGAAGATAAGTTTTGTACTCTATTAATTTCTCAGTCCCTCTAGTCGGGTGGGCGCCGGCCGGTCTTTCGACCAGATCCCCCTAAAAACCGTACGTGCGGGTCTCCCCGCATGCGGCTCACGCCATTCGAGGTGGCCCAACCCAGCATTCATTCTAAAATCCTGTAGTGAAATGAAATTGAGACTGCTCGACCTAAACTGAAGATGATTTCTTGATTTTTGATCTCCAAACTTTCCCAATCAATCCTGAATTTTGCATCCACCTTGACCTGCACCCTTCTCGATGGTTCTGCGTACTGTTTCTCAAACCATTCGGGAGTGACCTTATCTTTAGCAGGTCCCTTGTATTTTTTGACTGTGCTTCCTTCCAAGGTGTAGTAACTATAAGCTTTTGGTGCAAGAAAGAAGTGGCGGGCTTGCTTGCTATTCCCATCTCAATCGATGAAAGAGAACTAGGGGGTGCTTAGAAGAAGCTAGCTTTTAGGTAACCTTTGCTTAGAGGACCGGCTATACTATACTACTAGTGACTTAGATCTTGTGAGAAAGCAGAAAATCGGGTGCCCGCAGCTACTTTAAATGTGAAAGGAGTACATATTATTGCGAATTTCGCCCGTTTACTTAAAAATACAGTTACTTGAACAAACGCACAGGGGATTAACTCAATTCGAAACTCAATCTCCTAAACAGGCGACAATCCAGACAGGTCATCTGAAAATACCTCAGGAAAATCCCTAACCACAACAATCTCTTCTTGTTCTTTTTCTTTAGCCTTATCACTCTTTAACTACCTCATCTTTTCTTCCGGTTTTTCTCCTAATACTATAAGCACCTTGTCATCTAGTAGTGGTATCCTCACTACTTTCTCATGACAAATAATTTCTGCCTTATGATTAGACAACCAATCAATTCCTATCATTACATCAAAGCTCCCACTTCCAAAAGGGTATCAAGTTAATGTCAAACACGTGTCCTTCTATTTCTAGTTTACAACCTCTAATAACTTCAATCTCTACTAGTTCTCCGCTAGCTATCTCAATCGAATAAATGATTCCTAAATCCTAGTCTTCTTATTTTCACCCTTACCATTCTTATCCTTTCTAAGTTCCCCCACATTTCCTTTTTTCTCAACATTCTTAATTGATCCATTTCTCACAACCTCACCGGTCAGTGCACCAGAAATCTGCACAGCCTTCTGTATAGTCTTTGGCTCCGTTTCTGCCACCATCCCGTGGATCTGTAGAGCAAGGCCATACACATACCTCTTAATCATCCTATTATCTAGGGTTACCAAATGTGGAACTAACATAACCAACTCATGAAACCTATCAGTATACGCAGCATGGCCAGCCCTGACCATGGCGTGATTCCACAACTCAGATTCTAACTTTTGCATTTCATGACTAAGACAAAACTCTTATATCATCATATACTTAAAGTCATTCCATGACATACTAACAACAACTTCCCGGATTAGCGTGCGGATTTGAGAGTTCCACCACGTTAGAGCCTTACCCACAAATGAACCAGCAGTGTATTTCACTTTTTGGTCAATACTACAACCACTCCTATCTTGCACGTTCTCCATTTTCTCAATCCAACGAGTAAGAACTACAGCACCTCCCTTACCATCATATTCCTTAGGGTTACAAGCTAAGAACTCCTTATATGAACAACCTACCCGGTTGCCATTCACTAACACATTCCTAACGTTCTCCTGAACTTTCTCATTAACCACATTAACATTTCGATTTCCAACATTTCCTTGGTTACCAACTTGAGCTAGCATGGCGAGTAAGAGATTATGTAATTGTTGGGCAATGATCGTCGAGAAGTCGGGTGCTCCTCCTACACCCCCATTGACTCCATCTACATTCCCATTGACTCCCTCTACACCCCCATTAGTTCCCAAACCTTAGTTATTTCCTTGAAAATTCAAATCATCAACACACGCATCATTACCTTCCCTAGGTATTTTACCCCTTCCACTACCGTTACCAACCCGTCCATGGGCTTATACTTTAGTCAGCTAGCTAGCTAGTTCCACACAATGACACAATTCATTAAATGAAAGTATTAATCATTTTATATTTTCATTACAAAAATAAAAGAATAAATAGTATAAACAAGAATAGTTGCCCGTGCGTTGCTGCGGGGAGGTGTTTCTTTTATCATAGATGTTGGTGCTTTTTTTTTTTTAAATTTGTATGTTATGCTAATTTTTTAAAGGTTATGTGTTTAAAGGTTGTTTTTTTTTTGCTATTTGGGTTTACTTTAATATAATTTTATGAGATTGAGTAAATATGTGTTAAGCATGATTGCACGCGCGTTGATGCGAGATGTTAAATTTTGTTTTCTTTTTATATTTTGTGCGGCTTTATTTTTCCGGTCTCATGTTTAATATTATTTTTTTATATGGGTTTATGTGTTGGGCGTCATGTCGTGGTTATTTTTTGATCTGAATAAGTCAATACTTTTGTAATTTTTTTTCTTATTTTGTGCCGAGCAATTTTTTTTTTATTATTTTTGTGCAATAGTTTATTTTTTTATATGGGCTTATGTGTTTGGTCTCATGTCGCAGATATTTTTTGATCTGAATAAATAAGTACTTTTGTAATTTTGTTTCCTATTTTGTGCCGAGCAATTTTTTTTAAAGTTGCCTAGTTAAAGAAAAAGAAAAAAAAAGTGCCAAATGAGCCGGCCCAAAGTGGGAGCCCAATTGACATGTTACTGCACCACTGTAGCAAACTATGTCAAAACGACATAGTTTTATTCCACACATAGTATATGTATATAATCGTCCTTAAACTTTAATAAAGTTACATGTTTTGTCTTAACTTTCAAAGCTGTAAATACTGTTTCCGTAAACATATTTCGTCTAGCCTTAAAGATAAATGACTAATATGCCCTTTGTCTTTCTTTCTCTTTGAGGGTACTTTTAGGGGCGGACTCAAAGCCTAGCCACATGTGGCACGTGACACATATGAGTTGCTCAGGTCAAGCAGAGATACCTATAAAATTCTATATGTTTTAGTCAATTTTGGTGGACGTGCTTCATATAATTTAATTACTTAACTGAAGAAAGCTCAAAGCCCATTAATAAAATAAGGCACTAAGCCCACTTAATTTGGCCAACAAATAAACATAGCCTAAATAGTTAATTCAGTGAGTAACTTCTATATGATTTATTTAATATTCTACGTTTAATTTTATAAAATTAAAACCCGGGGTAATTTTTTTTTGCCATACACGTTTTAATTTTCTGGATCCGCCATTGGGTACTTTAGTCAATTAACTTCGAGGCAAGGATAAATACGCCGCAAAGTTTTTCTCAGAGGGACATTATTCGCAATTTCAAAAAGACTGAGACGAAACATGCAAATTTTTTTAAGTTCAGGGACGATTTATGCAATTTACTCAAAATAAAAAGATAGATAGAATATGTAGCTAGCTAGTTCCACACAACTGATAAAAGCAGTGGTAATGAATAATAAGCTAATATCTTTACAATCACCACTACCAACTTGTCTTCAACTTGATCATCATGTTAATAATCTAAGACAACAACAACAAAAACAATCTCTTGTGTCCTTGTTCCATGTCCATCAGAGAAGCTTTTTCACCTGCTTACCTTTTAATAATAATAATCCAACAACCTTATCTTCTGTTTCTTCTTCTTGTTCAGTCTTAGATAATGATGACTCATCATCATTAAACTTATTATCATGTTCAACTGATGATGATGATGTTAGAATTGTTGCTGTTGTGGGAGAAGGTGCTATTAGTCCTCTCAAAATAGCTTCTTGGACAAATGTTTTGCTCCACACTGTATGTACTGTAGTAATACTAATATTTCTAGCTTTTACATGATAATTCATTATATTTTGAAAGGTATTTACGTAATTTGACTACTTATAAGCCCCCATAAGCCCTTGTCTATGGGTTTGGGCTTATGGAGGCTTATGTCTTATAAAAGGTTTCATAAGTCTGTGTGACAAACGAGACTTATTTTAAAAGCTCAAGCCCCTATAAGTCCCATAAGCCCCGTTGCCACACATAGCCTTATAATAGTATTCTTGGCAATTTTTAAGAATCATGTAAATTGCTACATAACAAAGTTCAAAGGTCTGCTAACAGTGTTGTAGACACAATGGGCATTATTGTAGCTTCTTTTATATTCATATTGCATTAATATGATATGTTCACATCGTATAGAGGACAATCACATACACTGATATACAAGTCTTATTTATACGTATTTGTGAAAACAGGCAGAAAGATTGAAATGGGTTGATGAAAACTACGAGATGCTGGTGTTCACAGACGACGTCCTCGAATCAGATGCAGCTCTTCAAAAGGAGTTAACGTCTGCAAACATTTTGCTAATCATTTCTGTAACGAAACAAGAATCAGTAGAGTGGATTCAACGTTACAGCCGAAACATCCCGAACATAGTCTGCTTTGATTCATCACCAGTATTACAAAACAAACTAGGAGGATCTTTCGTCCCAACAGAAGTCAAAGGTAACTTTTATCTCAACTTGGCGACTAAAAAAAAAACTAAGAGAAACATTGGTGAGAATATCAAAATAGCGATATCCGAAGCATGGCTCAGGCATAATTCCGACGATATAAGATTCTGTTTATTGATCATAATCAACGCTTACATAAAACCAGTTCCGGTTTTAAAGAATTTAAGAGCCCAAGGCTTTTCAACTTTGAACTGCATGGTTTCAAATTGCGGACGACAGGTTTTGAACTGTCTTCTAGATCCTAACTGCAGGAAAGCTTTACAATGCTTAAATCAATGTAGCCCCGTTGATCAAGTATGCAACTATCAATGCCTTGCTTCATACGAGAGCCCGACTTTGGAAGAATTTTCCCTTTGTGTTTTTACCAAAAGCATAATGTCCTTGACCTGATGCCAGATCCCTGAAAAACCATTTGTCCCACCAATGGGTAAAGATTTCCAAAATAAAAAATTGTCACATGAATGGCTGAGGAACTTTTTTGTGGCTGCTCGGATCTGGAGATTGGAGTTGGCGTGTTGTGGCTGGTCAAAACCCGGCGTACGATCAGTTCCTGTGTCAATACCAGCTTTTCTATAGGGGAAAAGCAAAGGGCTCGTTTTGGTATGAGCCCGTTTTTCAAGTTAAAACATTGGATGGTAAGTTAGTTTGGAGGAGACGAAAGTTATAGAGATCTAAAGAGTGAAAAAGTGCGGGTACTTTTATTTTTAGTGTTTTTAGATAATGGAGTTTTGTCGAATGATTTACTGGGACGTTTATACGGAAAGTGAACATTTACACGATATAAGCGAGTTATCCAGGATCATCACACTCACACACCCCAATATATAACATATTGGTGAGTCCAAACGGAGAGTTTCCAAATGAGACGGAAAAACAAAGGCTAGTTTCAGCATTGGATAGATGCTGTATCAAAGAGTGGGAGTTGTTTGATGTTGATAACAGTCAATGTAACGATCCACCGTTGGGACTACCAGAGGGTTCTCGTTTGCATACAACTGTTATGGCCAAAACTGAGTTTGACGACATTTGAATGTGCAGAAAGAACTCAGGGCTGCTTTACATGTTATACTGTTATAGTTGTATGTATACGCGAGTTGAATTGCATAAAACTGTAAGATTCATGATCCGATATGTTAATCATAATATTTATGTAAATTTGTTTTTATCATTGCAAAAGTCTACCCGACATCAAAATATCAAATGTTTGTGGGATTGGGAAAGATTTTCACAAAATGATGTGGCATGCACTAATAGGGAGATGTTAATCAAAAAGGAAGAAAGAGAAATGACCAAAATGATTTTGATTGGATACATGTCATTTTGTAAAAATTTTGTGGAAGTTATTTTGTGAATGTAGCAATTCTCATATATAATTTAGGCTAACAAGCAAGATTAACCGCGCGTTGCTGCGGGCGTTAATTTTTCGCGCGTTGTTGTTGGGCATTAATTTTTTTTTTTGGTTTATTTTTTCGGTCTCATGTTTAATAGTTTGTTTTTATTCTTATATAAAATGACAATCGCGCGTTTTTTTTTTGCCCAGGCCGATAGAAAGTCGTAAATAGTTAAAGATGAGAGTACTTCCTGTAAAAAAAAAATTCTTATTTTTGGCCAAAAAAGAGGAGAGGGATAATAAAGTTTTTTTTTTTGCCGATGAACAGTAACCGAGCCCATTGGGCCGGGGTACTGTAGCGCTACTGTAGCACTGTTCTTTTTTTTTTCCTTTAATTTTGTGCGAGTTTATTTTGTCGGTCTCATATTTAATAGTGCGGGTTTACTTTTTCAGTATAGTCAATTCGGAAATGTTACCGCGGGTATTTTTTTATAATTGGGCCGACCCAAATTTTTGGGCCCGTTTAAGTCAATTCGGAAATGTTACCGCGGATATTTTTTTATCTGAATGCGTCGGTACTTTTGAAACATTTTTTGCCTCCCTATTTTGTGCCAACAAATTTAAAAAAAAAAATTAATTGGGCCGGCCCAAATTTTTGGACCTGTTTAAGTCAATTAGGAAATGTTACCGCGGGTATTTTTTTATCTGAATGCGTCGGTACTTTTGTAACATTTTTTTGCTCCCTATTTTGTGCCAACAAATTTTTTTTTAAAAAAAAGAAAAAAAACTAATTGGGCCGGCCCAAATTTTTGGGCTGACGACATTTCAAAATTTACTCCCGGGGATATTTTTATCTGAATGCGTCGGTACTTTTTGTAACATTTTTTTTTTCCTCCCTATTTGTAAACAACCATATTTTGGTAAATATTTTTTTAAAACATCACCACTTGGTTAAAAACTCGTTTATTTTGTCTAATATATATGAAAAGAGTTTGAATAGCATATCTAATATCTTACCCCTCCTAAAATAAAATACATACCTTCTAAATTGAATAATATATATACCTTTTAAATAAAACATATACATTCTAAATAAAATATATAATTTCATCTCCATACATGCTCTTCAAAAGTTTATTTTCTTTATATTTGAAGAGTGAAAACATGAAAAATAACTTAACCATGCTTCTTGAAGATTTTTTAAAAATTTTTAAAGAATTTTTGAAGATACTCTATATTTGAATTTTAAGTCAGCTCTTTGGCTCTTTGCTATATTTGAAGGATCACTGTTCATCCTTTAAATGTTATATTATTATTTAAATGTGGAGAAGATTGATATCAGAAGGAATAATGTTTGTAAGATATGTTTTTTTTTCTTTTTCAATACTAGCTTAATACCTGTGCACGTACAAGGTTTAACCATTAAATTTTAATTAAGTGTTAATTTTGCAAATGTTTTTAATTATTTCGTATTTACACATTGACAGTCTTGTTTACCATTATTTCAGTAATTATAAATGCGAGTTTATTTTAATTTGAAAATTTGTAACAGTTACAATAATATTTCCTACCATATTATACAAAGAATGATAATCACATGTTTGTCAATTACATTGTTATGTATTAAAAATAATTTAGCCGTATTTAATATTAAACGTACGCATGTGATAAACTTATAAAATGGAATAACAAGGAATCCTTATTGAACGCATACAGTAAAATTAATTTTTTTCCCCCGGATATTCTTACTTAAACTCATAAAGAGGAAAAACATGAGTTGTTCGTATACGTACAACATCGTCTATTTATTTATATACACAATAATTTGTGCTTTTATTTTGATATTAATAATCCTGTGCATGTATATGTTGTATTTTAAAAACAACATCTATGTTGTATTTTTAAAATATAAGGTCTAGATGTACAAAGTATAAGGGGTTATTTGTTATTTTTTTAAAGTTAGTATTAAAAAACACGAAAACTTATAAATTTACACTTAACTCCATATAATTTATTTAAAATTTATCCACTAAAGTTTTATTCATTATCTTCTCTTTTTTTAAGTTTTTGTTTTTACAAATTTGACACATATATTTTTATGTGTTTTTTTTATCCATCAATTTTTTCCACCAAAATTTTAATTTTGACCAAATTGGATTCAATTTTGACTTTTATAACTAATCAAATCGCCTACGTGTCAAAATCAAGTGTTCCGATTAATCCAATTCGATTTTTATATAAGATTTAATTTGATAGAGTATTATGAAATAATGTAATTCTTTTATTATATAATAATATAAAAGATACTTTAACCATATACTCCAAACTTCACTTCCTAATGCTTTTACATTGCATTAAATGATGAATTTCAACTTATGGAGTAATAAAAAATCAAGTTATATTGAGAAGTAACAACAATATATTTGTAGAGATAAATAATATTTTGAAGGCATCAATATATGATCACATCTAAAGAACATTACAAAATAAAAGAATTCAACTTCCATAATCGAGCCGATTAAAATAAGCGGGATAAAGAAAACTAAAATTCACATGATATATGGAGGATCTCACGCAATACTTTAAATAAATCTTTTTATGTGTTGTATATAAACAAGTTTTTGAGACACGCGCTTCGCTGCGGTGCATTTTGTATAAACCGTTATTTACTATAAATATACAATCATACAATCCATACGTTGATGTTTCTTCCTTGATGAACTCTAACAATTTCATTCAGATTCTCTTTCTTCCTACTTCACATTTCGCTTGTGTGTGTTGTTGTGCTCATTTGTATAGAACTAATTTTTGGATTGGACACTATCAGAAATATGGTGTTCTCCCTATGAAGCAAAAAATTAAGAAACGATTTCAGTTAAGAATGAAATATAATGAGCTTCAAAGTTTCCAGATATACAAAAATATATTTATCAAAAACAGTATAGTTATATATATTTTAACACTCCCTTGTTTTCACTATTATTGCTTTTCATTAACTTCGATATACAAAATATAGGTTGTGTTTGGTTGAGGGCTTTTAGGGGCTTATAAGGGCTTGGGCTTTTAAAATAAGTCGGCTTATAAAATAAACCTCATAATAGGGGCTAAAAACTTTGGCCTGAGGGCTTTTAAATCATAAATTACTTATATACCTATAAAAATATATAACATATACCAAAATTATTTAATTATGTCATTTTTAGTAATTTTGCAATAATAAACCACAGCCCTAGCCCATTTGCCAAACAAGTTTACAAAAATACAAATTTTAATTTTGGCTTATAACACAAACCCCAGCCCCAACACAAACCCCAGCCCCAACCCATTTCACCAAACATACCCATAAACATTAACAACAATACAATTATATCTACTTTACATAGAGTAATGCACTTAACATTATGGCAATTGTTCATTTTTTTGCCCCTTTTGTGGTCCTTATGATAATAAAAAGAAACAATATGTGATTGTTTTATCTTCAGAAGCAATGTCACTTATGGTTCTGCAAACAAAAAGAAACAAAAGTCTTGCAGCCGTTACAACATCAGAACAACCCACATTCTTAAACACGACATGCAATCGAGGTATTCAGGTTAGATTCTTGACTATACACCCGCCCTCTTTGGTGGCTTATCATCCCCAAAAACATTACATACATCATGACAACATTAATAACATTGTGTCGGAAGCAACCGCAAGCTACAACAATAGCAGAAAGC
>BQNB010156321.1:0-14577 GCA_026074375.1 Tanacetum coccineum | reverse complement strand
TATATATATATTTAAATGTATGTACTTTAAAGTTGCGGAGATATTTGTTCGTTTATTCTCGATCTTTGAACTCCTATTTATTTCTCGACGGATTCTCTTGGATTCTTTGGTCAACTGTCTCATTTTAACGATTGGGAATGTGTAACATCCCGAGTTTCAGGTCAACGTCTATCCCTAGCCAAGATAGTTATTTTTAGTTACGTAAATAATTATAGTCGTTTATATTTGTTAGATTCATGAAAAGTGTCGATTATATAATTTTATTATATTTAGTTATTAGTCTTTATTTTGTTAAGAATAAAGTAGCTTGTAATAAGGTTTATTATGCTAAAAGAAAGAAATAGCATAATTACTAAAGTATAGGGACTAGAAGTGAAACATTAGAAAAATAAAGGAAGGAAAGCTTCCTTCCCTCTCCTATAAATGCCCCTCCTAATCACCATTAGAAGGGTAAGCCTTGTAATAAACTTTTCCTTTTTCCTTCCATTTTATAATATTTAAAAATTAAATATTTGTCTTCCTTTACTATTCTCTCTAAGCTTTCATGGTTGATTATGTATGATTCAAGATAAACAAGACCTAACAAGTGGTATCATACGCCATTAGAGAATTAGAGTGATTCGATTTATGAATTGGTACACATCCGAGAACCATAAGATGAAATTCGGTGAATTCGATTGAGGTATTTGAGCTCTCGATTCATGTTTTAGAAGCGATTTTGAGTAATTGAGCATTATCGAGTCTCTTTATGGATTTGACGTGATGGATTACCGTGGTTTGTGCATTCTCGGAAGTGTTTCAGCATTCTCGGAAGTGCTTTAGTATTCTCGAAAGGGGTTTTTGTATTCTCGGATCATTTCTTTACATTTTCGGAAGTTTGAGTATCACTATTAGTTTAATTTCGATAGAAAAGTGTTGTAATAGATATATACGCATTTTCGCTTCTATAGAAAAACGTATATTAGGAGGTTATTGATAAACTCGGTTGCATATCGAGTTTCATAAGTTTTTACACGTTTTCGGTTTAATCGAAAAGTGTGAATAAGGATTTAGTGATTTTACTCTCGGAAATAAGCTTACAAAGTGTTAAAACATCACAAGTTCACGGTTTCGTCGTGAATTGGGTTTTTGAAAAACAAATTCGGCAATTACTAAATTCGGAACTCAAATTAGGTTCTATCAAAATTCACGATTTGGATTATTCAGTCATCATAAATTTCAGTTTTATTGAGTTTGTGGTTATTGTTAATCTATAATCAAAGGATTTTTCAAATCTTGGTTCTATCGAGTTTGATTAAATCGATTTTTTAACTAAAACAAGATAATCTATTTTTGGTTAAGAGTATTTCCGAGTTTAATACGTTTTTACTATTACCGAGTTTGAAAGTATTCATTGTCCGAGAAGTGTACTGAGTTTCAGACTACTTGTTATCCTAGAACAGTGTTGTCTGAATTTGAAAACTATTACCGAGTTTGGAAATCTTCTGACAAATATCACTCATTTTCGTCTACAAAGATCCAATATTTGAATCATAAGAAATGTCGACATTCAAAACATATCAACAATCTCTTGCTGATGCCGGTTCTAAGACTATGCCTCCCATGCTTGAAAGGGGTAGTTATATACCATGGGCAAGTAGATTTAGACGATATATAAATCGAAAGAGAGAAAACCGAAAGTGGCTTAACAAAGCACTTGATGAAGGTTCTTATCAGTTTCAAATGTTCGTTCATAGTGATTCGACACTACCGAAACTGCATGTAACAACCGGCAATTTTCAGACCTTTAAATGATTGTTTTACCCTTTGACTTTTTTGGGTAAATCTGATTCTACTTTTTATTCCAAATGACATTTACAACTCTATGGATACTTACAATTCGGCAAAGGACATGTGGAAAAGAGTTGAACGTCTAATGAGGGGAACTATACAAAACCAAGTTGACAGAGAAACTCGTTTTATGAACGAATTTGATCAGTTTATTGCTGAATCATGGAAGCACTTGTTTCTGTCTACAACCGCTTTGCTCAGTTAATGAATGATTTGGAAAGAAATAACATGCATTTTCCAATTGTCACTGTAGAAACATGTAATCTTATGATCAAACCAAGAACAAGAGTGAGATGTAGGTTGTGATGTTAGAGAGAGAGATTGGATGGAAAATGGATGAAGTGTATTAGATGGAATGTATGAAAAATGGAACAACCAACCCCTCTCCTAGCCTTGGAGAGGGATTATATACTTCCTATTGTGGCCGGACCATGGGTTCTAATGGGCTACCCATGGGTCTTGGGCTGAACTAGATTACTAATCTAATCATTACATAAACTACGAGCTAAGACTATTACAACTTGGAAGTGACCGACACTTTTCGTGTTTCTAATGATCTCCCCCTAAGGGAGGTCACTCCAATTTACAAAACTTTAAACCTAGCATACTATGCTTCATCTTTAGTCTTTTGCTCGTACTCTTGACTTTCTTTTGTGAATATATTGTAGTGATCATTGACTTTGGGATTGAGCTTGTTCCTTGAACTTGTATTTGACATTGTGATCTTGAGCAGCTTGAGATCATCAACCAAGCATAATCTCTTCGCCATCTTGAAACTTTGCCATCTTGTGAACTTTTGACTTCTGGACCGACATGCTCATACCATTCTTGATTTGTTGACTTGAAAAACTTTAATGTTGCATCTTTCTTGAAATTTTTTTAACACTTCGTCAAGTATCAGAGTAGCGGAAGTCTTGAAGCATGTACTTGAGCTTTCATGATGTCTTTATGTTTTGTCGGTCGGGTATGAGCATGTGGTTATGAATCTTGTGAGTCAGCTGGAATCAGGAACCTCCACCACCATCTTTAAATAGCCTGCATAAAACAGTTAGCAATAAAGCGGGGGGACGAATATGGCTTTGTCATTCGCCCAGGTTTGGTTGGAGTAACCTTCAAATCCGTGAGGATCGACCTGTGATCAGATAGATTCAATTTAAGAAGAATCTTCTTGACAGGATTTCCAGCTGTAGTATTGAATCTTTCTAACACATAAGTATTAGATTCATCGTACTCAGCATGTTCTCATTATCGGAACGTCTCAAAGCAGACAACACGATAAGAGTGAACCAGTGAGTTACTATCTCACCGATTGATATAGAAAATTGATTTGAAAATCAATCGGTGTATCACTTGCAAAATTGTTTTTGTGACACACCGAGAGTGTTAATCATTTCAAAAATTCATTAACAACCGTTGATCCATTTCCTGGAACAAGTTTGATTCTTATAGAATCGCACCATCGTTTCTTTCCAGTTGTCACAAGTTTGATTCATAAAGAATCGCACAAGTTACCTACCATGAGCTTGTTTGATGTTGTTATACTCATAATTTATAAAATATGAATTCCTTATCTCCATTAATATATCATATTATATTATTATTCACTTTACTCTCATCAAGCCTCCGTAATAAACAAATATAATTAAGAATTCTCTTTCCTCCACATTATGCCAGATACCTCTTATTAATATTCTCTCGTCTATCTTTATCTTCATTCTCCCGTTCTCATTTACCGTCATCATTTCTATTCTCGTGCATTTAAATTCACCTTAGTCCTCTATATATCTCGTATGCTATTTATCTCCGCAAATACCTATTTCATTTTCTCACACAATTTATAATTTTTTCCATCTCCAACTATTTCTCTATATATTCCTCTTTATATTTTATCTCTTCCAATCCTTTCATTCCTTCCCTTATTGTATTTCTCTATCTCTATTCCCATATTCTCTATCTCGATCTGCTCCATTCCTAATCTCGCATTTCTTCACGATAGTCTTCTTACCTCATCTTCAGGCTTTGGCTCATATATCTCCGTCCCCTCTCATTCTTCCCTTCCCTCCTTCTCGTTACTCTCACTCTCTCTACTTTACGAATTATCATTTCTCCCAACTCTCCCTGATCGGTGCACCCCATTTTTCTACTTATTTATTTATTTCATTTCCTCATCCTTTTTATATATATTCTATTATGAATCAAATTGATAGTTCTCTTCATTCTAATTTAAGATAATTTTATTTAGTTTATACTCTCTCTTCCACCCTACTCCTCTTCCATTCTCTTCTTGTTCCTTTTTAATTTATTATGTTCTCTTATCCTCTCTATAGCTTTCACTCTCTCTGTTTCTCCCATTGTGGTCTTTCCTTCCAAATCTTTAATCGTATACTATTTTTATTTGAAATGTGACATATCTCTTCTCCTTTTTATTTTTTTTTCAAACATAAATATTGTAAATGAGTTCTCGTTCAAAATATTTTTCTCATTTATTATTCTCTCTTCCAGTCTGCCGTTTATTTCTCTATTGATTCTATATTTTTTATGTCCTCCCTTTTTTTCTCCTCGATAATCTCAGCAAAATTCTCCCTCTCCATTTCCATTCTATCTTTCACTATGGTTACATTATTATTATTATAAATTAATCCATTCCCCATTCTTCTATTTTCTCACTTCCCTACCTTTATATAGTTATATATCTTCATTAAAAACTTGTTTTATCCTCCCAGCATCTCTATCTCATTGATAAATCATAGCCTTTTTAATTTTTTAGATTTATTACTCTCGCGTCATTATTTATCTTCTTTATTCCAATATCTTTCCTCATGTTTTTCACCAACTCACTTTCTTCGCACATTAAAATTCTCTAGATCTCAATGAATCTGAATTGTAATCTCGTTCTGTCACTCTGTTTTTTCATCTCACCATGCATTTGTCCAATTATTGTTATTTTACTCCCACCTTCCTCTAGTCCTCTCATTACATTTTTCTCTTGAGAGATAGTATGTTCTACTCAATCTCTCCACCTAATCTCATATTCTCTACATAGTTCTCCATCACCTCTCCTCACACCCGGTCCCCTCCCAATGTCTCGCTGATCTCTCAACCGTTCCTTTCCCACCATCCTTCCCCACTTCTCTCTTCTCGATACTCTCTCTCCACCGCCCTCTCCCACATCCTTCCTGCCGCTATTTCTCTCACTCTCACCAACTCTGATTCTCTCAGCTCTCTCTTCTCTCTCAACGAAATCTCGTCGCACTTATCTCACCCTTCTCTACCTCTCCATATCTCAATGATCAACCATATTCTCCTTCCTTCTCTCCTATCTCCTCACTCTCTCCAACCACTCCCCATCTCTCTCAGCATCACTCCCCCCATCACCCTATTGTCTCCTTCCTCATTCTCTCCCTTTATCTCCCACTCCCCCAACCCTCACAACTCCCAATCTCCCCTTTCTCCAATAATTCACTCGCGTCATTCTCCTCTTCTCCCTTCACCCCTTCTCCATTCTCAATCTCCATCGAGCTCTCCCCTCGCATGTCTCCTCTCCCCATTCTCACTTTATTATCCTCCGTCCTCCCCCATGTCTCTCTCGCACCCACTATCCACCTCTCACCCACACCATCCCCCCACCCTCTGCCCTCTTCCCCCAATTGTCTCGATTCTCCCGCTCCCCTTCTCTCTCTCACCACTCCACCCCCCGGCCAAGTCTCTCGACCCCCCATCTCCCCCTATAATCTCTCTTCCTCATCACCCATCCACCCTGTCAAGAAATCTCGTCTCATTCTCCGACCCTCCACCCACCTCCCCGACGATTTCTCCTGTCTCAGGGCATCCTTATCTCGTAAGCACCTATTCTCTTAGTCTCCACATCCATCTCCAACAACCTCGTCCCGAATCTCTTATCTCAAAGTTTCTCACTCCTCATCCATCTTTCCTCCCAGATCCTCCTCTGATAACACTCCCACATCTCTCTCCATCACACCACACACATCGCCCCCTGATTCGCATACCCCCGCCCTCACCAGTATTCTCCCCACCCCCACTCCCTTCTCACCTCCCCTCCTTCTGCCGTTCTCTCCCCCCCACCCCCCCTTTCCCCCCCCCCCTATTAACTCCCCCCCGTTCGGCCCCTCCCCTCTCTACCCCCCCCCCCCCCCCGCCGGCCCCCCCCCCCCCCGCGAAGCCCCCCCCCCGCTCCCGCCCCCGCCCCCCCCCCCCGCCCCCCCCGCCCCCTCCCCCCCCCACCCCCCCCCCCCCCCCCCCCCCCCCCCCCGCCCCCTACCCTTCCCCCCTCCCCGTTCCCCCCCCCCCTTCCCCGCCCCGCGACCCCCACCCCCCCCCCCCCCTCCCCCCCCCCCCCTCCCCCCCCCCCCCTGCCCCCCCCCCCCCCCCCGCCGCAAGCTCCCCCCCCCCCCCCCCCCCCGCAGCCCCGCCCCGCCCCCCATCCCCCCGCGACCCCCCCCCCCCCCGCCCCCCCTCCCGCCCCCCCCCCCCCCCCCCCGCCACCCCCCCCCCCCCCCCCCCCGCCCCCCTCTATTTTCCCTCTCTTCCTTTAATCTCTCCTCGCTCGGAGGCCCCTCCCCACTCCCTCTCTCTTTTCCCCAATCTCATCACCTCCCACTCCCTCTATCCTCCACCCCCTCTCTCTCTCAAACCTCTCCTCACTCGTCTTTCACTCTTCTCATTTACTCTCTCCTGGCATTTTCTCTCCCCCTACTAATTCCCTTCTCTCACCCCATCCCTCCCTCTCCTCCCCCTCTCTGCCTCCCATCTCTCTCTTCTTCTCTCATCCCCCCACTTCTCTTCCTTTATCACTTTTTTTTTCTCCCTCTCTCATCGCAACACTCCCTCCTCGCAATCTCTCTCTCATCTCAACACCCTATCTCTCAACTCTAATATATAATATAATAAATATATTAATATATATTTATATTATATATATATATAATATAAAAATATATATATATAGTCTATCTCCCCTCTCTCTCTTATCAATATTCCCTTATCTCCCCCCACTCTCCGCTTCCCTCCTCTCCCCCTCGTCTTTTTTTTCCATTCTCTTTCCTCTTACTCCTCTCCCTTTTTATTCCTTCTACTCATCCCCCTCGTTTACCCCCCCTCCCCTCTCCACCTCACCCCCCCCTCTCTCCCTCTCCTTCTAATTTCTCTCTCCCTCTCTCTCTAAATAATTAATAATAATAATAAAAAAATAATAAAAATCATCCACCATATCTCTCCCCTCATCACACTTTCCACCCCTTCTCTCCTCATTTCTCTCCCTCTCTCCCTTTATCTCTCCCTCTCTCCTTCCATCTCTATCTCCCTCTCTCTCCATCTCTCTCTCTCTCTCTCTCTGTTAGGAACCCAAAAAAGGATCGACCACTCCACGTATTTTACGTTTCTAGCTCGTAGTCCACAAAGTATTATTTAATAAGTTAACCGGGACAAAGCATAGAAAGCCCATGGAAAGCCCGGTTTATCATTTGTATAAAAGCCCTCTCCACACATGGAGAGGGTGTTGGTTGGATTATTTTACACACACAATTAGGGTGTTTTTCTTATGTGTTATCCTTTCCACTCTCTCTCTATCTTTTTCTTTCTAGTTCTATATTTGTGTGAAAATAGGGAACCTAACAATTGGTATCATGAGCCACGGGTGGATTTAGTGATTATTTTTGTGGTTGTTTAAGCTTATTCGGACAGCTTATTCTCGCTTATTTGTTTTTTTCCCTTTCGATTGTTTTGGTTAAAGAAGCGTATCTAACTTTTTGGGCCTACGTCTATGTCTCGGTTAACATGATTTTGGGCTTAGATTGTTACACAGATTCTACAATTTAACGATAACCATAACTAGATATTTTTAACCAAAATTTTTTAGTGGCTTATTTTCATCACTTTATTATCATTTTGTTGTAGCCCACGTGACGGTTTTGTGCTAGAAAGGTTGAGGTTTTGAAACACTCTACAACAAGTATTCATACGCAGCCTTTTCGTCTCACAAAATGGTCTTTAAAGATCAGTTTTTATGTGGTTCGATCTAGCTTATTTCTAGCTTATTTAGGTATTTATTAGTTTTAAACAAAACCTTAAAACTTCTAAAGTCAAAATAGTCACTGCTTATCTTTTTCTATTTTTTGTGGCTTAAAATTTTGAAAACTAACTTGTTTAACCTTTTTACAAGTGGTTATCTTGTAACTCCATCATAAATAGCATTGATCATAAGAGTTGTAACTCCATCATAAATAACATTGATCATAAAAGTTGTAACTCCATCATAAATATCATTGATCATAAAAGGCTTTTGATTTTTTTATAACTGAAACTATAAAGGCATTTACACACAATTAAATGTCGATGGTTACAGAACTTAGCATTGATCATAACCATTAACCACCATTATACCAAAAATAACTAATTTACAAAAAAAGGAAAAAAAACACCATGGGCATATCTCGTATTCACTTGCCAAACAAAGAGCATGTGTCGATATTGTTTCGGCGACGGTTAATTGCAAGTATCAATGTTGTAACCCTTAATGATTATACCCTTAATTATAGCTCTAAGCTCATTTCCAATTTCTTTAAGCTTTTTGTGAAATCTATGCTTTTTGAAGCAGATCGTACAATCAAGTTTCTTTATTCAGCAAAGAGAGAATTGTCGCTGAAAAAAAATCAAAAGTTAATACATTGAATCAAACATAAAAACTAGGGGTGAGCAAAAAAAATCAAAAAAACCGAAACCGACCGAAAACTCAAAAAACCAAACCGAAACCGAACTAGAAATCGACGGTTTGGTTTTTTATTTTTTCAAAAACTGAACTTTCGGTTCGATTTCGGTTTTGAAACACAAACCGAACCGTAAAAACCGAACCGAACCAAATTCATTATACATAATACTGGCTGCTTAATCGACTTTATTATATAATTATTGGGCCTTAATTAGTGAATAACTGAATATATAACCAATTTACTAGAATATTTGAAAAAATTGAATGGGCTACTCTAATCTCTATATTATATATGGTTAATTCATTAAAGAGCACGCAAGCCTTAGTTTGTAGTTTCTCCTTTAGGCAAATTTTATTTTCTACAATGCAAAGTTAATAAAAAATTACAAACGGTTTGCAGAAACCGGAAAACCGAGAAACCGGAACCGAGAAACCGATTGAAACCGAGAAACCGAACCGAGAAAAACTGAACGGTTTCAATTATGGTCACACAAAAAAACGAACATTCGGTTTCGGTTTCGGTTTTGGCCAAAAACCGACCCAAACCGAACCGTGCACACCCCTAATAAAAACAGAAACATGTGTAATTGGAACATACCTGGAGGCGGCAAATGACAGTCGTGGTGTGTGTTTTGCTTCAACTCTTAGGACCAAGGCTTGGGATAAAACACGAATGTTTTCCACGTGACAGTCGTGGTGTGTGTTTTGCTTCAACTCTTAATTGGAACATACCTTACGTGTTTTGCATGCATGGAGTTAGGTAACTCATCACGAATTGAATGCATAAACAGTTAAAAACATATTAAATCAATAACATGAATGTTTGATTACCTATTTTTTTTTCCTCGAATCTTTCAAAGATAATATACATGTTATGGTTCAAGATTTACCTTGGACTATTCCTTGACTATTGAAAACCGAAACTGACATGAAGCTAGTATGCACAATCTACCTTCTGTAGCAAGTTGTACATGTGATTACAAGTCATAATAAAAACAATATTAGTGTTGAATACATAATGAGAAGTTGATGAGATATATGATTTCATGTGAATCGTGTGTGTAGATGCACAAATAGAAGTTAATCAAATATGAATTTCATGTGGATCGTGTGTGCATATATATGTGAATCAAGTGTGTATGTATGCCTATATATATGTGTTATTTTGTAACTCCATCATAAAAAGCATTGATCATAAGAGTTGTAACTCCATCATAAATAGCATTGATGATAAGAGTTGTAACTCCAAAGGCATTTACACACAATTAAATGTTATGGTTACAAAACTTAGCATTGGTCATAACTATTAATCACCATTAAATGAGGCTATACGTTTTTAAAAGATGATGCTATATGTGTTTTCAAGATACCATGCATTAACATTTCCTAAAATAACAATTTTTCAAGTTTCAAGAGAATCCTAAATCTTCTTTATAAGGAGTATAGATATATATTAACGTTACTTCTCACAAGTTCTTTGAACTCAAATCTACATATTTACTACTTTGGAAAATATACATCTTTCAAATTGTATAGTAAAGCAACTTACAAAATTATGAATAGCAAACGTCAATTATTATTTTTAAGTAGGTGGTAAAAATTGTGCGACTCGTAGTTGGGAAGATGGTTCATGTAATGGTAATTGTTAGATAGTAAATGTTATAAGTACTTGTTTTGGTAGGTAGGTGGTAAAAATTATGCGACTTTTACTTGGGGAGATGGTTAATTTAATGATAATTGGTAGATGGTAAATTTAAATGGTGCATTTAATACTTGTGCAACCATAATACGAGTACAATTTTGTTATATATATAGTGATACGACTCTTGCGGATAGTATCGGGATAGTAGCACCACTTCAAGCGTGTGCGGGCTCCTTAAGAAGAGAGGAAGAAGATTTAAAGATTTATTGACATAAACATTGATTGATTACATTAATGAAAATCATTCGGTATTTATACCAAATAAAAGACAATAACTTGTTTAACAAGTTGACTCACACGATAACTCCTATAAATAAAACAAGATTCTTTTCTAACACAATTTATTGACTTTCCTAATACGACTCAACACATATCCTAAACATAAATAACTATGATATTATCCTAAACCGTGGGTGTATCATTCCCCACTCTTTCACAACCACCTTGCCCTCAAGGTGTTATTTTGAAGAGATATTTATTCCAGGATCCCATAATCTTCTTTGAAATTCAGCCTTCATCTTTTTGTTCTTTATGTATTTGGCATTAAGACGCTCCAAGAACAAATAGGTTTTTACACAATAGGTTTCGAGCGTTACTTGCGCACATAGGTTTTTACACAATAAGGTTTCGACATTGCCGATGTATACTTTAAAGAGCTTCGTGTTCTTAACTGGTAGAATCATTCGTTCAACCACTCCCGGTTGGACAAAATTATGAGTGCTACCGTTATCAATTAGAATGTGCACCTTACCCGTACCCACTGTACCCAATAACTGAAGAGAACGGGGACTTCCGTGCCGGAACAAAGAATTAAGAATCGAGGTATCCCCGCTTTCTATGGCGTCTTCGTTCTCCGTTGGTGTCACCGGACCTGAAGATTCTGATTCATCACCACCATTGTTGCCAAATGTTTTAGTCATCGTACCCGCCACCGGAGCTGCTTGGTCATCCAAACGAGCCTCGGTAATTAGTGACAACGAAAATGCGTCACCTAGGGTAGTAGGTCTTGATACTAAAAACTCCTGCTGCAAGTGAAGTTTAAGCCCAGAAATATAGAAGGAGATGAGCAAAGAGTCTGGAATATCCGTAGCTCGATTCATCAGCTTTTCAAATTCCCGTTGATAATCTTTCACTGTCCCCAATTGCAACAATTTCGATAACGCCCCATTCGGATCTTCATATTCTGACGGTCCAAAACATTTCCTTACACTTTCTTCAAACCTGGTCCAAGTAGTGATCAAACCATTCTTCGTCATCCATTGAAACCATTTCGCAGCCGCACCCTCTAAATTAAAACCCACGATCTTTAGCCACTGATCAGCAGGGGTGTTTTGTAGCAAAAAGTACTTTGTGATGGCAAAAATCCAACTCTCTGGATAGACTCCTGAAAACTTCACAACATCCATGAGCTCAAATTTTTTTCCGATGAATAGTACCCTTAAATAGTAACCGTGAACAGTACCAATGAACAATAGTTTTTTTTTGAAACCTTAAATCGGAAGCCCTCAACGAGCAAACCAATGAAAGCACCAGTTGATATGACCCTTGCGGATAGTATCGGGATAGTAGCACCACTTCAAGCATGTGTAGGCTCCTTAAGAATAGAGGAAGAAGATTTAGATATTTATTGGCAGAAACATTGATTGATTATATTAGTGAAAACCATTCGGTATTTATACCGAATAAAAGACAATAACTTGTTTAACAAGTTGACTCACAAGATAACTCCTATAAATAAAACAAGATCCTTTCCTAACACAATTTATTGACTTTCCTAATACGACTCAACACATATCCTAAACATAAATAACTATGATATTAACCTAAACCGTGGGTGTATCATATGGTTAACTATTGGGTGGTAAATTTACATATTAAACCAAAATTATGAGTGTTTCAAGTACTAAATTTAGTGTATGTTTAGTTTGTGAAGGTTCAAATAATGGTGTTTTACTTTTCAAAAGAATTACGTATACTCAGCTAGTTAAATATGTGAAGAAAAAGTTCAAAATTGACGATAGTTATGATATTTTCTTTTCTTACAAAATTGGTTCAAAAACATTTGGCGTAATTGGCGATGACGATGTAGAATTTTTCGCTGTTGAAGTTTGTAAACCGAAAGCTAGAATGCAAAATCTTTTCATTAAAAAGATTGTCCGAATATTAAAGGTAGATCCTTCATCTTCTAACTCTTTTGATCTGGACCTTAATCTTTCTTTATTTCCTGACGATTTTCAAAGTTACAACGAATATGAAAATGCATTTATGGATATGCCTAACCCCATCCAAGAACGAAACTTGGAGTTGAAGGTGATCATGTGTCTTGATTGTTACTGTGCCACTATGACATAGATTAAAAAAAACCCATTTTCGTAAATATCTTATTTATACATGGCAACATCTATCATACTAACATAAATTCCGAATCATCAACGATAAATAAAATATTTTTTATAAGCATCTTGTTTCAAACAAGCAAAAGAATCCGCGCGTTGCGGCGGGACTAATTTTTTTCCGAATAATTTTTTTTACGTTTCGGGGGTTTTTTTTGGGCGATGCATTATGGCGTGGCAAATTTTTAATATTTTCTTTTTTTGTATGATTCGGGGAAAAAAATTTTTGCGTTGGGGCGGGCTAATTTTTTCCCGAATATTTTCTTTTTTTGGGACGGTTTTGTAATTTTTTTTACGGGAATTTTTGTATAAGAAAATCATAAATAGTTAAAAGGTGAGGGTCCGTTTTGTATTTTTTTTTACTTTGGGCCAGATTTTAGGCAATTTTTCGGG
The DNA here is from genome assembly GCA_026074375.1 of Tanacetum coccineum. Lineage (NCBI taxonomy): Eukaryota > Viridiplantae > Streptophyta > Magnoliopsida > Asterales > Asteraceae > Tanacetum > Tanacetum coccineum. The sequence continues at coordinate 1,535 of BQNB010156321.1, read as the reverse complement.
TTTTTTTTTTGGCTAATTTTTTCCCGGATATTTCCTTTTTTTGTATGATTCGGGAATTTTTTTTTGCGTTGGGACGGGTTAATTTTTTCCCGAATATTTTCTTTTTTTGGGACGGTTCGATATCTTTTTTTTTGGGCCGATGAATGTAAAAAAGTTGTGAACAATAAAAACTTGACGGGTTTTTTTGTTAATTTTTTACGGGATTTTTTGTGTAAGAAAATCGTAAATAGTTAAAAGTTGAGGGACCGTTTTGTATTTTTTTTACTTTGGGCTAGATTTCAGGCTAATTTTGGGCTAGTTTTTTTTTTTTTTTTTTATTTGGGCAGTATTTTATGCGATATTTTAGGATAGTTTTATCGACATATATATGTTATTTGTAATTATTTTTTTTATATGGCTTATGGTTGGGCCTATGTTTAAAAGTGTGTTTTTTCTATATGAGTATTTTTTTTAATATAATGGGTTGTACGTTTGTGACCATATCGATTATTTTAAAGTTATTAGGTATCGAATATTTTCCGCGGGTATTTTTTTTATCTGAATAAATCAGAACTTTTGTAATATTTTTTTTCCTCCTACTTTGTGCATACAAATTAAAAAAAAACAAAAACAAAATAATTAAAAAAAAAAACTAAAATCGGGCTGGTCCAAAATAGGTGCCCGTTACTGTAGCACAATGGCCTACTGTCAAAACGACAGTGGATTTGTCACCGAATGTTTTATATAGTAATAGGGTACCCCTATTGGTACCCCTCTGACCCACTGCATAGTGTCTAAAGGTACAATCAATTCCTTTTGTACCCTCCCTTTTTACAGTGCAACGCAATTTTTTATCAGTTTCTGTTCTATAATTTTTGACAGTTTCATACTTTTGACCTGTTAAACTTTATATTTTTTGTTCTGTTTTTTCTGTGTAAAAAAAAAAACTGCAACAAACCCAGAGGGTACAAATAGTGTTTTAGGGGGTACATATATCATAAGCCATAGTAATAACTACTTTCGTTGAATGTTCTGAAAACAAATGCAAATGCTTTGTCAAAAATTAAAGAAAGAAAATGCAAATATATACTTGTCCATTGTGACATGTTGGCCCACCGTACTCTTCTTTTTGAATGTTTCGAAGGTTTGAGAAATGAGAAACGTTACATCCATCAAAAGTTTACAAAAAATTATCTACATAATGATATGGCATGTGAGTTGGACCAATAATTTCGTATGATTTTCATCACCAATATTTGCATGACAAGTATATGTATCGATTTCTTTTTGTAAATCTTTTGTGAATATAGTATTACTTTTGAGAAATATCCTCTAATTATTATGCCTAGTCAAGTTTCAAGAGAAGCCTAGAAATTACACATGGCACTCCAATCATCTTTCCCCTCCTATAAATACTACTCGCATCCAATTGAAATTCCACATCACAGACAAATCACAAACAATCTGAGTATAAATTCAAGTTCAACTATATATTCAAAAATTTGAATTAGAAACATAATGTCGATCATTCCAAGCTTTTTCACAGGCAGGAGGAG
>BQNB010156320.1:0-13254 GCA_026074375.1 Tanacetum coccineum | reverse complement strand
TAGGTTTGTCGGCTAAATATAAATTTAAAACTTGATAATCAAATAATTGACCCTACACGATAGCACATCAGGTTTTTGGAGCCGTTGCCAAAGAGTGAATTAATTAAACCTTATTCTTATTAGTATTTCTAACCATTAATTAATTTAGATTAGTTTAATTTAATTGTTTAAATTCTATTTGTATTGTGTGTTTAAATTCCTGCATTGTTTATTTCTGATCAATACAACGTATTCAGTCTACTGAATACGGCGTATTAGTCCATTTCACCTTTTTTCCGTAGAAAGTTCATTACAAGTAAAAATAGATGACCCAAATGTCACCATGGAGGAATACATCAAACTTGAAGAAGAAAAAGCTCAAAGACATGGTCGAATGTTTAATTGGCAAACTGCCACGTTCGGGAAAGTTGAAAACTATGAAGATGAGGACGATTGTTTCATTAACTTCGAAACTGAATTCCCAGCCATAGTCTTTGATAATACCTTAACGTCCGACACAGCACTCCCGTCTGAACCCACGGTATGTCCTCCTAACGAAAACAAAATGGATTTCAGAATATCATTAGACGAATCCGACGATGAAGATTACGCGGTAATTTTTGATGATAATTCATTTTCATGTAAAATAATTTCTATCAATGATTTAAAAACGGATTTGGAAAACGATAATGGTAAAAACAATATGCCTTCGTCACCCAAACCTACGGTCGATTATTTAGATGATTTAGACTGCTTTAACGATTTCGAAAATGAATTCCCAGCCATTGTTTATAATGATGGCCTAACGTCTAAATCAGATCTTGAAATTGAACCTCTTGTAAGTTCTAAACATATCAATAAATTTAAAACATCATTGTCCAAATATGATGAAGAGGAACAAAATGCTTTACACTTTGATGATTCATTCCCTCTAGACGTAATTTTTCTCGATAATCTGAAAACGATTAAGGACAGCGATGACTATTTCTTTATAACACAGCCCTCTAGATGTAACAAAATTAAAAGATCAAATGAACATCCGAGAAAAAATCATGATAAGACCAAAAGAGTTTCCACCGATAATTTTTTTATCATAATATTGGATGCAAATATCGTGAGTTGGAATTATTTTAACTGGATGCCAATAAATCTCATCAAAAAATTATATGTGCCATTTGGCATCCCGTTCGACCCTAAACGGTATTATAAGGATGATGCTCATACAGAAATATTGCGGATGCCAAGGTACGTTTCTTTAACTCTGTTAAAATCTTTGAATAATGTCCAAGACGGCGTATCATTACAACACCTATACGCCGTATCAACCATCCTTGACTAAGTCAACAATAATGTCCAAGACGGCGTATTGTTCACTTCATAATACAGCGTATCCAGTGTACCCATCTAATACGGCAGATCGTTTTACACACACACTTTTTACTCCACAAGCAAAAAATTTCACTGCGCCCTTTTATCTCGAAAATCAAATCCGTGTTTCTATATTTCTTGCCTCCTAATCAAAAGGTATGATCTGATCTATTCTCTTCTTTCTTTTTCAAATAATAATTTGGGTTAGGGTTTAGATTTTGAATTTAGGGTTCGTACCATATGACTATTATATTCCCCCCTCCTTTTAAGGATACTGGAACTCGATGAATATGGCATTGTTAATATAATTGGGTTAAATTGGGTAAAATAAGGGAAAACCCCTTTTTGATTTAAACTGCAGAAGCAATACGGCGTATCCACAAAACATGGGTTCGGCGTATTGTCTTAATTTTTCCTAAATTTTAAACCTCAATACGATGTATCCAATGAATTGAATACGGCGTATTGATTTGCTAAAGGGGTATATGTTTTAATTCCCATACACCGTATCCCCTTGTATAAATACGGCATATTAGATTCAGACCTTTACATACGGCGTATCCGCCTATGAATACGCCGTATCAGCCCTCACAACAGAATGATTTAAAATCTGTATACTGATTTACTTGATTTTTCAGTTATGGCGCCCTTACCTCCTGTAGATCAGAGACACCCATGGCTCAGATACCAGGTTAAGGGATACGCCAAGGGTATTGTACATAGTTACGAGCAGAGGCTCAAAACGATATAGAGTAGGTCGGTTAACTGGGTACATGTGTTAGATTTTGAGGGTTTGACTCCCGAGATGAGGCAGGATTTGGTAGTGAGGTTGAGGATGGTGTATACTGGGGGCGAGGAGCAGCGGGTATTTGTGAGTCACGCTTGGAGGAGATTGTTTGGGATCCGAGCACCTTTGGTCCACGAGTTCATTCTGGAGTTTCTTAGCACTTGCAGGATGAGTGATACACAGATAGGACTAGATGTTGCTGATACACTATGTTTTTAGCTGGGAGGTGTTAGGAGGAGGATGACATAGAGACAGTTTATTCTGGCATTGGGATTACACACTGAGTAGGAGATGGCAGAGGTTGGGTTTGGAGCCTACTGGGATGGTAGTGATAGATTGATCCCTGACAAGGGGGATCTTAAGGATTATTGGATTGAGATCTCGTCTGACGGAGACTTCTTGGGGCCCGCCCCTTCTTATGTTCTTATTCGAGACCCTGTGAGGATATTGTGCCACAGGATGATAGCTTATAGTATTTCTGGTAGGGGGCAGGCACCTGAGAAGGTGACCGGTGTTGATCTCTTCTATCTTCGCATCATGGACCGAGGGACTACTAACGTCCCACATCTATTAGCGCAATATCTAATTAGGCATGCTGAGGGGAGGAAGAGCGAGCCCAGGTTGTTAGGAGGGTACTTCATTGGGCGTCTGGTTATGCATTTTGGGCTTGTCAGTGATGAGGGATTAAGAGGATTGCAGGTAGTTACCCGAGAGCTCCCGTTGATTGATTTAAATGAGCTTGGGAGGCTCAACATATGTTCGAGGTTTGGTGATACATGGGCTTAGGTAGCTCCGGGACTAGAGAGGCAGCAGGTTGCTACGGCTGGTACCCATGAGGCCAACGAGGCTGGTCCGACAATCGACGAGGGTGCTCATGATGTTCCATCACCCGCACATGCACCTTTGCCACCTCCACCCGTTCCTCAGCCCCAAACTATGTCACAGAGGATTGAGAGGATCGATGAGGAGATGCGTGATTTACAACATGATGATGTGGGCTTGCGAGGAGTTGTTGAGAGCTTTACTACCGAGCAGTCTAGAGTCTCCACCTGGCTGATTAGCTGCATGACACAACTCATGGACGTCAGCGGCCATACTTATCATGCATTCGATCGCACCCTTATCGGTAGCTCACGAATGCCCTACCAGAGACGTGTCAGACCCAAGACAAGCGATGCCAGCACCTCCGCAGCCCCTCATACCAATGACTAGCCCGACCCTTGATCTCTTTCCCCTTTGATTATTATCTTTTGTTGACTTGTACTGTACATTAAAATTATGAAACTCTGATTACCGATTTCCTTTTGATATATTATAAGATCTCAGTTTATTTCTGTGTGATAGAATCAAGACTAGCAGTAAGTTCTGTAACACGGCTCATTGATTGATTATAGGTTCGAAATCCACTGCTTGAAAAGGAAGAGTGTTGCGACGGAAAAAGGTCGAACTTAAAGACCAGCTGAAACAAAAGTGCTTCCCGGGAGACAACCCGGTCATTTTAATTGTTTATCGCATTTTAATTTTTTGTTGCACCAGTCTGTCTTCCCAGACACTCTATACGGCGTATCGAACCCTTCTGGATACGGCGTATAGACGTGTCTGGACGTTATCAGTTTTAAAAAAACTTAATATTTAATTTCCAGTATTTAATTGTTTTTACAGGAACCATACGGCATATCCTAGGGTTTGGGATACAGCATATTGATCCCTGTACAGTTGTGCGTTTAATTGTTTTCTTGTACCATTGTAGCGAGATAGAAATTGCACTTGTCTTCTAATCTTTTATGCAGGACCTTGCTGAAACTATGATATGGTATATTCTGAAAAAGACATGTGTTGAACTTATCTGGGCATTCTAAAGCCTTAGTCAACACACTTTTTGCTCAAGAACTCATCTTGAAGAATTATCACGAGCAAAACATCAGGGAGTTTTCCGTTCTAATTCTATTTTTCCCTTATTATTTATTGTTTTATCCATACAACGATGACGTTGTATATTTAAGTGGGGGGATGGAGAATTAGAACGTACTTGTCTTTTTTTATAAAATAACATGCTACGTGCTTAAAAATTGGCTAAATTTAAAAATTTTCTTTTAGCATGACTTTTGTAAAAAAATCACTAGTTACATTACCTAGCGTACTATAACCCTTGATACATATTATGAGAATTAAGCCTATCCCGTTTCCAAATGCTTACTAAAAATTCCACAAAATTATGAGTGTGCTGGTGATGTAGTGGACCTAGTATATCACTCGAGACCGCAATGATTAGTACTATGGATTTAGATGGAGGAACATGTTCAACTGATAAATTTCTACTGATAAATTTCTAGGATTAAACCAAATAGCCTACATGTCGTAAAATTAACTAACTACACTGGTTAGTTAAATCCCGTGTAACCCTTTGATTACTCTTATTTTTAGAGTAAAATCCCCTAGAACAACCTGTTGAGCCATTCCTTTCTTTTTCTACACCATATTATATGTTTCGTTACACCTTTGCACCTTAGCCTACCGTGTAGATTAAGCCTATTTTAATCAAAGTTGCTAGTTGCTTTCGTGTAAAGTTTTGTATTTCCAGTGTCAAAGTGAAATTTTTCTATCTCTGTAATGGTCGGGAAATTGCACAATGCAATGGGAAAAATATGTAGCTCGTAAGTTTCGCTACTTTCGCAATTATGAATCATGTCTGAAGAGGAAGTGTTACAAGGAAAAGATTATCCGAACGAATTATGATAGTGAAGTCGGTAGAATAAAACCGAGATTTATGATGTATTGAAAAAAAGAGAGAGTGAAGAAAAATAGTCAGTTCAAAAGAAGTTTATACCAAAGGAATTACTTGGAAGGATCGATTATTCGTTGATACGTTACAAAAATCAACGATGTGAAGTCTGCTAAAAAGTGTCCGATATCACCACTATTTCTGTAAAAGTATGTAAAGAGCGGGATGTAAGGGAAGTTGATGACAGTATATGGACGGCCAACTTAGGTTTGTCGTTTGTCTCATTTCCTCTGATCCGAGAGTTATGTCTATTTGTGTCGAGTCTTTGTCATGGAACGGTCGGGGGAAAGTTACTAGCAACCGTACCTTATTTGTTGGCTTAATCTATTTGTTTCATAAATTTTGTCTAACACCCATTTTACTTCCCTTTCCTAGCAACTAACCTTAGTGATCCCTCGAACGAGGACTTGTACGAGCATGCATGTCTATTCCGTCGTTACGGCCATGTATGCATGTCTCAGCTGCCTTGTTGGATAATGACTTTCGGTGAAAGTTAGAAGCTCCCTACCCTATATTGTTCTTCATCCTAACCGCTGGTTAAACACGAACAAGGATGTGATCAGATTGTATGTGTCTATTTCGTCGTTACGGCCGTGTATGTACGATGCATCTGCCTTGTTGGTGTGGTACTTATGGTGAAAGACTGTTGGATGATCAACCCTAAGCCTTCTTAACCTAATTTATCTTTTGACTTGTTTCTCCTTAGCTTTAGCGGTGGAGATGTGTATCCTTGCCAAGCATATGATAGAAAACTAATCACGACTGAGCAATTGAGCGTACCAATTAAATGTTGCACCCTAGATTAGTTGAGTGATCTAAGTGTTTTCATTTCCATATTTTTTGAGAAGCTTGGTTATGTACAGGTAATTAGGACAAAACGATGCTTAAATGGAAAATCCTCAACTTCGGTTGGGACACATTTTCATAAACTAAAACTTTTCTAAAGTCTACTTGAGGACAAGTAGGATTCAAGTGGGGAGATATTTGATGACATCAAATAACGTCACTTTATTATATTATTTATCCCATCTGTTTTGCCCACTTTTATATAATTATTGCATTATTTGGTACTTAATTGCTTTAAAGTTTATAAATGCAGTAATTCAGGAGTGTTTTGTGAAGACATGCTAAAAGGCGCATAATTTGGAGCTAAAACAAATCCAACAAAAGAGATACGGCGTATCAGCACCTGAACTTCATAAGAAAACGTGTTTGACCAATTCACAATACGGCATATATTTTTTGTTTACATACGCCGTATCCATGAAGATAACTATTTGAAGATACAATAAATAAAGTAAATTGGGAATATATCACTGATTGATTGAGAACGTAGCGCGTACTCCAAGGAATCCAGCCTTATACGCCGTATCGACCTAGCCAGATACGGCGTATCGAGTCTTTTTCAGACACTATAAATAGAAGACTCAAAAATGAGTTTTCAGTGTGCAATATCATATTCTATATACCATACTCATTAAAGATAAATTTTAGAAGAGAAGATCAGCCACCAGGTCAAGCATTGATCACGAACAAAGATGAATCGTGCAATTTTACTCTCTTAATCGTTCGATTTTCATTGTTTGATTACGCTTGTATAATTATAATGGTTGTGGGCTAATACCCTTTGGTATTAGCCATCTTAATGAAAGTTCAATGTTTGGTTTGTTTTTAAAATCGATTTCTTAATTTATCGTTGATATTTTAATTATGTTTATCACCTCATACTTGTTTATGTGTTTGAATATGCAACCTATCATTCAACTGGATCTAGTGATACGGACCAAGTAATCTAGATACCCTAGGAAGCTTTCCGTATCATGTTTATAAATATTGGGACCAATGGATCACAAATAACGTTCAGTTTTTGTCTTTGAAATTATGAGCTTAGTTAGACCGGTAGGTGACCCGTTTATGTTTCAGCAATCATGCTCTTAATTAACTGATAAAGTTTTGAATAGTGGACTACCAATATATAAAACACCGTCAACAATAGTGGTTGATAGTCCTGTTGGGCTAGGGTTTCAACAGGATCACCACTGCTTTGATTCCCTAAGATATATTATAATTAAACTAAAGGATGCTTTATGCGGATGCATTAATTGTGACAGGATTAATCGTGTCTAGGTCTTAGGATGATGTCCCGCCTAAGTCTTAAGAATGATATGCCGCTTCAAGATAACTAAATCATTCCACTAAAACAAACAAACCGACATTGAACTAGATTTAATATGGCTAATACAATTTTCTATCATTTGGCTTGTACCACTTTTTATTTTCTAATTTTCTTCTTTTGTGTTTATCGTCTATTGAATTGGTATTTGTCTCCACCAAACTTGTGCCAGTCTCGAGGTGAAAACCCCATCATCAATTAGACAACCGTAAATAACACTAAGGTATTAACAATAAATAGACTAATTAGAACTAATTAAAATACTGATAGAATTTAGGATTAATGTTTCACTCTTAGTGTTCGACACCCTACTTACCGCGAAACTCCATCTTGACCGGGTACACTTCTCGTTAAAGTGTTGTTTTAGGTTTGTCGGCTAAATATAAATTTAAAACTTGATAATAAAATAATTGATCCTACACGACAACACATCAACGCAGAGAAGTCGATTGGAGTATCCATGAGCTCATCGAATGAAGTAGGAGCTTTTTCTGCACGAGCAACGTCACTAATCCAAGTTTGAGGTGGTCGGAAGTCAACATGTTGTCTCTTGTTCTAATCAGGATTAGGAGTTGGAGGTTGCTCAGGTTTCTTGTACCAAACAAACTTGGGAGCAGCCTCATCATCGGGTTGTTCATCATTCTTACTCGTGTCAAACTCTTGATTTTTTTGCACTCCCGAGTTATCAACTATATGACTTGGCTCCTCTGCATGGGTAGACTTGCCAGATGACTTATGTTGTGAGCGGGAGGTGCCTTTAGAGGAGTTTTATGACTTAGACTCCTTGGACTTTGGATCCCTATATGATTCAGCATCTTTACTCGACTTCCTTATTTTCGTCCCTTGGTCTGATCTAGTGGAGGGGTGTTGATCTTTATCTTTCTCGTCTCGACTCCTTTTCAACGTAAATACGTCACCATATAATTCAAAGAGATCTTTGTCTATGTTATAAGATTTGACCAATGCATCATAAAGCTCCCTTTTATAATCAGCTCTAAGATATGATTTGTGTTCCTCCATCATGTCCATAAGAATCTTTGTTAGTTCAAACTCAGAGAGTAATGCAACCGCCTTATAACTAGACTTTGGTTGAGATGAAGACTTTGCTAAGACAACAACTTCTAGTGATTCTATGACATTTCTCTCAATCACAGGAGTTGCAAATTCTGAGACTGCTTAAGGAAGAATCTGAGGAAGTTAATAATTAACTTCTTCTTTGATAATAGCTTTACTGATGTGTCAATGAGATCTATATACTCCCTCCTATCTGCAAGAGCTTCTTCTCTACATTCTGCAGTATGGGATTGAATGGCTTGTTGAATGGCCTCTCTTTGTTTGTTATCGATGTAGCGATCTATAATGGCAGGAATTAAGGAGATGGCTTGAGCATACTGATCAACTTGCTTCATTTATGACAGATCTCTTTCCAAGTTGGTGACTCTATCGTTGAATCTGAATATGGACGCGAAGTCTGGAAGTGCAGGAAATGAGGTTGTTACTTCTGAAGCTGTTGGTGTAAGAGTTGGTATTGCTTGATGTGGAAGAGGATTGAAGAAAGGAGATGGTGGAGGAGTGTTGTGTTAAAAGTAGACGTGATTTCAGGAATTACCGTTACTGGTACGATATAAAGAGTAGATGTTTGACCGCTTGGTTCTTCATGACGAATGGTGTTGTCCATCATGGAAGAAATCTCATTGTTAGTTGGAGAAACGTTCTTAAAGTTTAGGAGCTTTTTTGTGAAGTCAGACGAGACATAAGAACTTTGCATTGGACCTTCAGTCTTCTGAGTGTCATGGATAGCTGTAAGTGTCACATGAGCATCTTCTTCTTCTTGCTCAAACCTAGACTCTTGAGAGACATTGTGTTGGTCTGCTCCACTCTGATCAACATCAGTCATTTCTACATCTTCTTTTCTTAAGTTCACATTTATATCTTTGTACAATCATCAGCTTTTATCTAACTCTTCTTAATTATCCTCATTGGCTTTATTAGCATCATTTCTTTATCAGTGAAGTCATAACATATGTCCTCTTCCACTTCTTCATGTTCTTCGTAGACATTGATTGAGGATTTAGATTCTCATCTTTGTAGACTCAGTTCTTTTCATGATGACTATCATCTCATCATAATCATCATTACCTCATTATCATCATCTTCACAATCTTCATTACCATCATTATCCTTCATCCATCATCTTCTATATCATTTTTCATCATCTGTCATCTTCTGTTCTTCGCTATCACCCTGATTCGTCAGAATCTTATATACGTAATAATAAAATATATAATACGGATGGAAAATTACCAATGGTACCCTTTGAGGACAAAGGTAAAAAGGTAAATTCTTCAACAATATATTATATATATTATATTATATATATATATATCAGTATATATTATATACTATACTATATCATTATATATAAATATATATTTATATATATTATATTCTTATCCATACTATAATACGTATATTAACCGGAGTATGATTCCCGGGTCGTTTATCCCCCAAACGACTTGTAAAATTGAAACCACGTTTGATGTTCGGACAATGATTTGAATAGGAAACAAGGGTTGGATTGATTATCTACTTTTAAAAATTAAAATTAACAAACTCTAACAATTAAGCATAAAGACAAATAATGGAAAACCAAAATTTAACTAAAAAAGCATAAGGGGTCCCTTAACACGAAGGTCAAAAACAATAAGAATTACTAACAAATAATACCACTTTAATTTTTATTTTTTAAATGGACCTCTATTGACTAAAAAGTAAGTTATAGAAAACTAGAACAAAAACGAAGTTAAAATGAGCGTTAAAACATGAAAAACGAGAACGGGAACGAATCCCGTTCTTTAAAAAAATGAAATTTTGCAAATTAGACCCTACGAAAGAAAAACTAATTTTCCTATGAACTTATTGATAAAAGAAAATTTTCTAAAAAAGATTTATATTTTTTTGATTATTTTTATATTTTTTAATGATTTTTTTAAAGTTTTTAATGAAATTAAATGTTTAAAAATACTAAACGATCTATAAAAATTCTAGAAAAATTACAGAAAATAGCTTATACTACTTAAAACCTAGGAAAAATAAACTTATAAGCACAACTTATCAAATAAGCCGCGAAATAAGCTGAAATAGATTATAAGGCTTATAAGGCTAAAATGAGTATAAAAGATAAAGTGTGCATGCTTATAACAAAAAAGACCCAAGGGCGCAGTGGTAGTGTGTGTGTTATAAAGGTTGAGAGTGTTGAGGTCGGGGGTTTGAGTCTTGCTCACCCCCGACTTCCACTTTCCCTTTTTTTTTGAAAACTCAAAGAACAAAAGTTGTAGATTAAACTTTTTTAAACAACTTTAACAAAGACACTATAAGCTCAAGCTTAATTTTAAGCTCTCAAACAGCTTGTTAAATAAGCTGTCTCAGAAACAAGGCTTTTGAGAGCCAAAATGCTATTTTGAATTCTAATAAACACACAGACTTCAATTAAGCACTAAATTCAAAACCAAAAGCTGTTTCTGAAAACTTATGATGTCCAAAAGCTAACTTAAATAAGATACCTTAACTGAAAACACTTTAAATCTTCTAAATCTAGTGATCTAAATAGCTAACTCAGGAAAAGTACTTTAAAGCTCAAAAACTAATTAAACTAAAATCTACAATAAGCTATTACAGAAGCTAAGCTCTTGAAAACTGAACAAACTACTATTAAGCTATGAATTTTAATCATAAAAACAGACCCTATAAGCTAAAATTCTAAAATTAGAAACTAAATCTTACTTACTACTGTTTTTGGTTTTTTCTGATTTTTTAAGCTAAAGGACAGCTAAATTTTAACTAAACAAATAAGCTAATTACGAAAAACTTTTTATCTAAATGTGATAAACTACTTCTAAACTACATCAAAACCAAATTTCAGATCCTAATATTAAGCATATCTCTCCTAAAATGGGTTAAAAAGAACAAGTGAATAAACTAGTGCAAAAATACACTAGCAGCACCTTTTGTATGAAACCAGTAGGAACCAGGTATGCAACGAGTAGGAACCACAAGGAAAAATGAGGAATGCTGATTTTTATAGCTAAAAACAGATAAGCTAATGAACTTATTTTTAAAAATAAACTAGAAGCAGGTGATCTATGATGTGAAAACTACTTGTAATCCAAAAATCAACAACTAAAAACAACATTAAACCACTGAAATCTTTGATTGAAAAAGGTACTTTTTGCTTTTTGAACAAAATTATGCAAATCACTCAAATTTACCCAAACTTGAAATCCACAAATGCAAACCTATGAAAACTATTTAAACACACTTAAATTACTTAACTAAGTGTAATGCAAGCAAAGACAAAAGCTAGTAAAGGATTAAGCTATAACACTTATGAAAACTGACTTAAAGACCATAGATTTAAAATTTAAGCAACTATTCCTATGAAAACTTGATCACAACATTTAAACTACCAAGAAACTTATCCAATTAACCTAAAAATGCAATTTAAACTCAAGTTTAAAATAACCAGAATTAACTATATCATAAACAACTAACTTACGTTAATTTTGTTTTGACCAAACACCCTTTATCTAAGACAATTTAAATTTTAGCTTATGAATTTGAAATCTAGCTATCTAAACTTGAATACCAGGTAACAAACAACTTATGACAGACCTTATAAGCTTAAACTAACAACTAGATAAGCCATAATTAAAGAGATTATAACTATGCTATGAATTTTTGAGCTTATGACAGATTGTTAAAAGAAATATGAGAAATCTAATATCTATTCTATAAAAATCAAAAACAGATAATGAGGATACTTAAAATGGCATAAAAACATATAGATAAGCACAGTTAAACTAATAATAAGCAGAAATAAGCAACTATTAAGCTAGTAATCTAAGACAGAAATGGAAATGAGAAACTTACATAAACCCCTTAGCTAAACAAAGGTATCAAAGGCTCAATTGAGCTGTCTACAAGCTCTAGCTTATCAATGATAAGCTAGTAAAGGTCCATATGAGCTCTTCCATTTTAAGCTCATCTTCCTTAAGTCCAAATTCCATTAAGCAAAGGTATTATAACTGATTTTAAGGTTATAGTAGATTAGGTACTTATTAAAACTCAAATCCAAGCTTATAGACTTGGATGAGCTAGAATGAGCTTATTATGAGCTTATGAAACAGTAGCATACACATTTGATAGTATTAAGAGCTTATAAGTGAAAAACAGATTATAAAAACTAAATGATGATTTTATTAATACTTAAAACGGATTACAATACTTTGGAAATTGAAAATTACAAAAGCTTAAAGAGAAAAATTACATTTAAAACTGAAAATTACATAAGCTATTGAAAACTAAAAGTTTTTTTTAGAAAAAAAAAGATGAAGATAGATGATCATGTGAGAGTGAAGGAGTCCTTTTATAGCTGCCAAGAGAAGCTTCTAGGACCAAAGTTTGTTACGCGATCCCATCAATCCTGGCTCTTCATTCCTTCAATCATTAGGTGCTCAATATCTATCGTTGGATTAGATTTTGATCACACGGATTGCCAACGTGGCATCCGTGTGTCAGAGGCCTTTGTGCTTCTTTTGCATATGTTTTAGTGCAAAAACGCACTCCTTGGTGTGTTTCCTTCCTTGTACGTGTGTCATTCTCTTTTGAGAATTGACCAATGGGGGTCTTGGATGATGTATAACTCTGCCAAGGTGGAGGGTCTCACTTGAATTGCGTAGCCATGTCACCAATTTGCATTTACCCTTTGATTGTGACGTTGGGTAAAAGGTTGAAGACAGTGAACAGTAACAACTAATTTTCGCGCGTAAATTCCTTTTATAAAAGGGATTTTTGACTTTTCTTTTTGACCCGGGGTTTGACTTGGACTTATAAAAGGATTTTGGGCCGGGTGTTGATTGGGGCTCGGGCTTTGGACTTGGTGTTGTTATAAGGTTAACGGGTGTTAACTCTTATAATAAAAAGAGTTAACACCGTTAGGGTTTAGGGGACCATTTTTGCAATTTAGATTTCTTTGAGGGACTGATTTGGGAAATTTGGGTTTTTGTCATTTTGTGGTTGACTTTGGTTGACCATGAGTTGACTTTTGTTGACCTTTGATAGCATTCTCCCGGCTCTTGTATTCTCTTTTCCGTTCCCGTGTCCGTG
>BQNB010156319.1:0-15281 GCA_026074375.1 Tanacetum coccineum | reverse complement strand
TGTGTAATAGTTAGATCATGGTGATCATAAGAAGGTATGTTTGATCATGATGATATTGGTAGTGTCTTGGTGACATAAAGTTGTGAAGTGTAGGGAAGATGTGAAGTGTAGTGAAGTTGTAAAGTGTAAGGAAGTTGTGAAGTGAAGTTATTGTGAAGTGAAGAAGTTGTGTAGTTGTGAAGTTGTATTGTGAAGTCGTGAAGAAGTTGTGAAGTCGTGGTAGATTAGTTCTAGCTAAAATTAGAACTCGACATCTAGCATAGTGTCAGAAATTGATTTAAGCAACGTTGTGTACGGTTTTCTTCGCCTAAAAGGAGCTTTTTGACTAGTAAAGATAACTCTCGAGTTTGGTGCTCGGGGAGTGGAGTAGGGAGAAGAGATGCTTTGGGACCGAACCACTATAAATCATCGTGTCCGGTTTGCATTTCCTTTTACTTATCTCTTTACATTTATACTTGCATTTATCGCTCTATATTTATACTTTCAATTGTGTGCTGTGTTGCTTACATAGTTTTGATTGTGTCTGTATTATTGGTATAGAATTTATATAAATACTCTTCATATTATATCACGCTTGATCGGTGATTTGATACGAAACATTTTTAAGATTTTAAAAGGAAAACGTATTCACCCCCCTCTACGATTTCCACAAATATGATTGGGTTGCATTGGGTAAAATAAGGGAAACCCCCTTTTTAATTTTAATTGCAGAAGCAATACAGCGTATTCAATTCATTGGATACGGCGTATTGTCTCAATTTTTACACAAATTTTAAACTTTAATACGACGTATCCAATGAATTGAATACGATGTATTGATCTGATATAGGGATCTATGTTTTAACTCCCATACGCCGTATCCTCTTATACAAATACGATGTATTGACCTCAGACCTTTATATACGGCGTATCCTTTTATAAATACGTCGTATCAAGCCCTTACAACAGAATCTGTTTACTGATCTAGTTGATTTTTCAGATATGGCACCTTTACCTGCTGCTGATCAGAGATACCCTTGGCTCAAATACCAGGTTGAGGAGTACACCGAGGGTATTATACATATTTACGAGCAGAGGCTCGAGACGATATGGAGTAGTCCGGTTAACCGGGTACATGTGTTAGATTTTGAGGGTTTGACTCCCGGTATAAGGCATGATTTGGCAGTGAGGTTGAGGATGGTGTATACTAGAGAGGGGCAGCAAGTATTTGTGAGTCATGCTTGGAGGAGATCGTTTGGTTTCCGAGCACCTTTGGTCCGCGAGTTCATTCTGGAGTTTCTCAGTATGAGTGATACAGAGATGGGACTGGATGTTGCTGATAAACTGTGTTTTCAGCTGGGAGGTGTTAGGAGGAGGATGACATGGAGACAGTTTATTCTGGCATTAGGATTACACACTGAGCAGGAGATGGCAGAGGCTGGGTTTGGAGCCTACTAGGATGGTAGTGATAGATTGATCCCCAACAAGGGGGATCTTAGGGATTATTGGATTGAGATCTCGTCTGACAGAGACTTCTTGGGCCCCACCCCTTCCTATGTTCTTATTCGAGACCCTGTGAGGAGACTGTGCCACAAGATGATAGCTTATAGTATTTCTGGTAGGGGGCAGACACCTGAGAAGGTGACCGGTATTGATCTCTTCTATCTCTGCAGCATGGACTAAGGGACTACTAATGTCCTACATCTATTAGTGCAGTATCTATTTAGGCATGCTGAGAGGAGGAAGAGCGGGGCCAGGTTGTCAGGAGGGCACTTCATTAGGTGTCTGGCTATGCATTTTGGGCTTGTCAGTAACGAGGGATTGAGAGGATTGCAGATAGTCACCCGAGAGCTCCTGTTGATTGATTTACATGAGCTTGGGAAGCTCAACATCTGTTCGAGGTTCGGTGACACATGGGCTTGGGTAGCCCAGGGACCAGAGAGGCAGCAGGCTGCTGCGGCTGGTGCCCATGAGGCCGATGAGGCTGGTCCGGCAGCCGACGAGGATGCTCAGGAGATTCCAACACCATCACATGCACCTCCGCCTGCTCCTCAGCCCCGGACTATGTCACGGATGATTGAGAGGATCGAGGAGGAGATGCGTGATTTATGACATGATGGTGTGGGCTTGCGAGGAGTTGTCGAGAGCTTTACTACCGAGCAGTCTAGAGTCTCCACCTGGCTGATCAGCTGCATGACACAACTCATGGACGCCAGTGGCATACTTATTAGGCATTCGATAGCAACCTTGTCGGTAGCTCACGGATGCCCTAGAAGAGGCGTGTCAGACCTAGGACAGGTGATACCAGCACCTCCGCAGCCCCTCATACCGATGACCAGCCCGACCCTTGATCTCTTTCCCCTTTGATTATTATCTATTGTGGATCTGTACTGTATACTACACTTATGAAACTTATCACCGATTTCCTTTGGATGTATTATATGATTTCGGTTTATTTGTGTGTGATAGAATCAAGGTTGGCAGTAAGTTCAGTAACACGAATCATTGGTTGATTACAGGTTCGAAATCCCAAAACCATTGCTTGAAAAGGAGAAGGAAAAAGGTCAAACTTAAAGACCAGCTGAAACAAAAGTGCTTCCCGGGAGACAACCCGGTCATTTTAATTGTTTGTCGCATTTTAATTGTTTGTTGCACGAGTCTGTCTTCCCAAACACTCTATACGGCGTATCGAACCCCTCTGGATACGGCGTATAGACGTGTCTGGACGTTATCAGTTTTAAAAACTAAATATTTAATTTCCAGTATTTAATTGTTTTTACAGGAACCATACGGCGTATCCTAGGGTTTGGGATACGGCGTATTGATCCATGTACAGTTGTGTGTTTAATTGTTTTCTTGTACCATTGTAGCGAGATAGAAATTGCACTTGTCTTCTAATCTTTTATGCAGGACCTTGCAGAAACTATGATATGGTATATTCTGAATAAGACATTGGTTAAACTTATCCGGGCATTCTGATGCCCTAGTCAACACGCTTTTTGCTCAAGAACTCATCTTGGAGAATTATCACGAGCAAAACATCAGGGAGTTTTCCGTTCTAATTCTATTTTCTCTTATAATTTAATTGTTTTATCTATACAACGAGGACGTTGTATAATTTAAGTGGGGAGATGGAGAATTAGAACGTACTTGTCTTCTTTTTTACAAAATAACATGCTACGAGCTTAAAAGTGCTTAAAAATAGGCCAAATTAAAAAAAAATTAGCATGACTTTTGTAAAAATCACTAGTTACATTACCTAGCGCACTATAACCCTTGATACATATTGTGAGAATTAAGCCTATTCTGTTTCCAATTGCTTACTAAAAATTCCACAAAATTATGAGTGTGTCGGTGATGTAGTGGACTTTAGAACTTGGCCTGGTATATCACTCGAGACCGCAATGATTAGTACTATGGATTTAGATGGAGGAACATGTTCAACTGATAAATTTCTAGGATTAAATTAAATAGCCTACATGTCGTAAAATTAACTAACTACACTGGTTAATTAAACCCCGTGTAACCCTTTGTTTACTCTCATTTTTAGAGTAAGATTCCCTAGAACAACCTGTTGAGCCATTCCTTTCTTTTTCTACACCATATTATATGTTTTGTTACACCTTTGCACCTTAGCCTACCGTGTAGATTAAGCATATCTTAATCAAAGTTGCTAGTTGCTTTCGTGTAAAGTTTTGTATTTTCTGTGTCAAAGTGAAATTTTTCTATATCTGTAATGGTCGGGAAATTGCACAATGCAATGGGAAAAATATGTAGCTCGTAAGTTTCGCTACTTTTGCACTAATGAATCATGTCCGAAGAAGAAGTGTTACAAGGAAAAGATTATCCGGATGAATTATGATACTGAAGAAGGTAAAATAAAACCGAGATTTATGATGTATTGCAAAAAAAAATAAGAAAGAAAAAGAAAAAAAAGGAAGGAAGAAAAATAGTCGGTTTAAAAGAAGTTTATACCGAAGGAATTACTTGGAAGGATCGATTATTCGTTGATATGTTACAAAAATTAACGATGTAAAGTCTTGTAAAAAGTGGCCGATATCACCACTTATTCTGTAAAATTATGTAAAGAACGGGATGTAAGGGAAGTTGACCGTTATGGGAACACCAACTTAGGTGTCTTTTCATTTATGTATCTTTGTCTATATGTTTGAGTCTTTGTCATGGAACGGTCAGGGGAAAGTTACTAGCAACCGTACCTTATTTGTTGGCTTAATCTATTTGTTTCATAAATTTTGTTTAAACACCTATTTTACTTCCCTTTCCTAGCAACTATCCTTAATGTCTAGTCGAACGAGGACTTGTACGAGCATGCATGTCTATTCCGTCATTACGGCCATGTATGCATGTCTCAACAGCCTTGTTGGATGACGACTTTCGGTGAAAGTTAGAAGCTCCCTACCTTATATCATTCTTCATCCTAACCGCTGGTTAAACACAAACAAGGATGTGATCAAGAATGGTGGGTGTTCTATTCGGTCTGATCGGCCGGGTAGGTAGAGACCAGCTGCCTGGTTGGGGTTACTGTTAAAGGTTTTCAAGTGGGGTGCCTACCCAAGGAGCATTTTCATTTTTGCAAATTCGAGATCGTAAAGTTGGATCGGGAATCGTTAAGAATCCTACTATAATATTATGGATTAAATAATTGTTGGTAAATAGTATTCAAAGTCTAACAAATTATTATATATCAAAAACACAAAATTATATGAATCTTTCATAGAAATGTTGTCCTAAATTATGATTATGAAATGTTTAAGAAGATTAACATGTTATTTTTTAAATTCTACGAAACACTACCCATAAATTTGTAGTTTTTTTGTTTGTGGTTCGAGAAAAGTAAGATCGGATCGAAATAGATCTTAAGATCATATGGTCAAGATCGGGATCCTATAAGATCTTAAGCATGCAAAGATCCTATGTAGGATCCGAATCGTTTTTGCTTTGTGGTATCGTAAAATCGTAAGATCCTAAGATCAGGATCGGGATCTTAACAACCATGGTACTTATGGTGAAAGATTGTTTAATGATCAACCCTAAGCCTTCTTAACCCAATTTAGCTTTTGACTTGTTTCTCCTTAGCTTTAGCGGTAGAGATGTGTATCCTTGCCAAGCCTATGATACGAAGCTAATCACGACCGAGCAATTGAGCGTACTACTTAAATGTTGCACCCTAGATTAGTTGAGTGATCTGAGTGTTTTTCATTTCTATATTTTGTGAGGAGCTTGGTTATGTACAGGTGATTAGGACAAAACGATGATTAAACAAAAAATCATAAACTTCGGTTGGGACACATTTTCATAAACTGAAACTTTTTCTAAAGTCTAGTTGAGGACAAGTAGGATTCAAGTGAGGGGATATTTAATGACATCAAATAATGTCACTTTATTATATCATTTATCCTATCTGTTTTGCCCACTTTTATATAATTATTGCATAATTTAGTACTTAATTGCTTTAAAGTTGATAAATGCAGTAATTCAAGAGTGTTCTGTGAAACAGAGCGAAAAGGCGCATAAAGTAAGCCTAAAACAAGAGATTTGAAGATTGCTGAAAAGTGCTGACCAATAAACGCCGTATCCACAGAAGAATTCTGCATATTCAGCACATGACGTACACATGAAAACTAGCGTTTTGTCCAATTCCCAATAAGGCGTATCCCTCCTGTCGACGACGCCATATCCAATGAAGAGAACTAGTCGAAAGATACAGTAAATCAAGTAAATAGGGAATGATATCATCCGATATAGTATGATCCGTAGCGCGCAAATTAAAAAACACCCGTCCAAGGAATCCAGCCTAATACGCCGTATCGACCTTGCCAGATACGGCGTATCGAGTCTTTTTCAGACACTATAAATAGAAGACTCAAAAACGAGTTTTTTCATGTGCAATATCTACTTCTTTATACCATACGCATTAAAATAACGATATTTTAGAAGAGAAGATCAGAAACAAAGGTCAAGCATTGATCACAATCCATAGAAGACATCGTGTAATTTGTACTCTCTTAATCGTTCGATTTTCAATTGTTTGATTACGCTTGTTATTACTTACTAGGTTGTGGGCAATACCCTCGGGTATAGCCTGCGTAAATGGAAAGTTTAATGTTTGGTTTGTTTTAAAAATCGATTTCTTAATTAATCATTGATTGTTTAATTATGTTTGATCATATCACTCATAACTTGTTTATGTGTTTGAATATGCGACCTATCATTCAACTAGGTCTAGTGATACCTAAAAAGTAATCTAGATACCGAGATAGCTCTCTATATCGTGTTTTATATTACTGGAGCCATTAGATCACAATAATGGTTCTATCGTGTCTTTAAATTATGAGCTTAGTTGGACCGGTAGGTGACCCGTTTATGTTTCAGCAATCATGCTCTTAATTAACTGATAAAGATTGAATAGTAGACTACTAGTAGATGAAAACCCGTCAAAAAATAAGGGTAAAGTCCCGGTTGGGCTAAGGGTTTTAATAGGATCACCACTACTTTGATTCCCTAAAATAGATTATAATTAAACTAAAGGATGCTTTATGCAGACGCGTTAATTGTGACAGGATTAATTATGTCTAGGTCTTAGGATGATGACCCGCCTAAGTCTTAAGAATGATATGCCGCTTCGAGATAAGTAAATCATTGCACTAAAACAAACAAACCAGCATTGAACCGGATTTAATATGGCTAATACAATTTTCTATCATTTGGCTTGTACCCGCTTTTCTATCTCTGGTTTTCTCTTTGTTATTGTTTATTGTGTAGTGTATTTGATATTTGTTTCCATCAAACCTGCGCCAGTCTCGTCAGTGCTGAAAAACCCCCCATAATCAGTAGACAAACGATTTATTGCACTAGGTTTACCATAAATAGACTAATTAATATACTAATAGAATATAGGATTAATATTCCACTCTTAGTGTTCGACACCCAACTTACCGTGAACTCCATCTTGACCGGGTACACTGCTCGTTAAAGTGTTGTTTTAGGTTTGTCAGCTAAATATAAATTTAAAACTTGATAATAAAATGATTGACCCTACACGACAGCACATCAGTGGAGAATAAAGTTGGTCTGCATGGCTCCCAAGTGTCATGGTTGGAGGGAGGTCATGATTTATCTATATCGTCAGAGTTATCATCCTCTTCTTCCCATAAATTGGTGTTACTTTTTTGTTGGTAATTCATGATTGGTTCAAATAAGAATTAATCAAGAGGACTTGAAGGGAGAATTTCATGAACAAGGTTTGAGACGACTTTATCTACCATATCAATAGAAAGACACTCGTCATCTTCTGGTGTGGAAAATTTCATTGATTTCTCAATGTCAAACATTATTGTCTCATTTCCCACTTTGAAAGATATTTTTTTATTGAATACATCAATCATTGCATGTGTTGTGGCTAAGAATGGTCTTCCAAGAATTATTAGAATCTTGTGATCTTCTTTCATATCCAGCACTACAAAATCAACAGGGAAAATAAACTTGTCAATCTTTACTATGACATTCTCAGCAATCCCCCTGGGATATTAGGTGGATTTATTTGCTAATTCGATGCACATGCGGGTAGGTTTTAATTCACCAAGATCCAACCTTGCATACATAGAGTATGGCATAAGACTAATGTTGGCCCCAAGGTCAGCTAGAGCTTTGTCAATGCCCATTTTCCCTATTACACATGGGATAGTGAAACTTCCAGGATCTTTTTCTTTAAACGGGATTTTGTTTAGGAGCACTGCAGATGATCTTTCGTTTAAAGTTATTTTAGATGTTTCTTCTGTCTTCCCTTTTCTGGCAAGGAGATCTTTCATAAATTTAGCATATTTGGGCATTTGCTCTAAAGCCTCAAAAAATGGGATGTTTATGCTGAGTTGTTGAAGGTTTTCAAAGAACTTTCTGAATTGTTCTTTTTCTTTTTCCTTTTTTAGTCGTCTAGGGAACGGGATAGAGTGATCGTATGATTTCATAGATTTCCTAGGATTATCAGGACCCTTTTCACCACTCTTGATGGTGGTTTCTTTTGTAGCTAGCTTCTCTTGCGAAGTTGTTATATTTTCAAGAGGATTCTTTAGGGGTTTGTAATTTAGTCTGCTCCTGGTTGTTATGGCATTAGCCAACCCCTTTGGATTGTTTTCAGTTGAGCTCGGGAGACTATCTGTCTCTCTATCTTGTATTATTTTTGTGATTCTTCCTAAGTGAATTTCTATTTTCTTAATAGAAGATGCTTGTGTTTTAAAGGTTTGGTCGTAGGTTTTCTTGATTCCCCAGACTATGTTCTCACTTTCCTTCTGCCTTATTCGAGATTCCTTGATGAAATTGTTTAGAGTTTCTTCTAAATTTGAAATTCTTCCTTCCATTGGGGTTTCATACTTATGTTGTGCCATTCTAACTTCTTCGGTTATTATGTTCAAATTATTTTCAAAGTTATTAATTTGATTTAGAACTGTTTGAAGCTCCTTGTTTTTAGTCTTTATATTTCCTTCATTGTACCATGAGAGAGAATGCGCGGATAATTCCTTGATAGATTCCATTCCCTTCTCACATTCTCACTGACGTGCCGATCGACACATCGACAGAGCGACAAGTGTAGGGACAGAAACTCATCTCTATCTATCATCGGACCGTAATCTCGTTCTGCTTCTAGTCCTTGATAAAAGATTCGCAACTGCTCATGCTCATTTAGCTTGTGTTCGGGGCAGCTAAAGAGGGATTTTGTGAATCTTTCCCATGAACAGTGCAAAGGCTCATTAAGTTTTTGTTTAAAGTTCCTAATTGATTCAATTTGTTTAATGATTTTAAGAGGAGGACGATATTCATCCAAGAAGGCTTGTTTGAATAATTTCCAGGTTGTGATTGACCCAACGGATAATCGTTTCATCCATTGTTTAGCTTTTCCCTTTAGGGTAAATGGAAAAGCCATCAACATAACCTGGTCTCTAGCAACTCCTGGGGAATGGAAAAGATCGATAATTCTGGTGATGTTAGAGATGTGTTCATGAGGATCTTTGATTTGATAAAAATGGGATATATAATATATACCTAAAATACCAAATTAATTATAGTATAGAGAGTTTCCCGTTTAATATAAAATTGCTTGAGGACAAACAATAGTATATTTCCCGAGTTTCGTATCCCGACGAGAAGTGAATTTGAAATCCACGGAAGTATTTTGTTTGATGCTTGAATATCAAGTATTGTTTGTGGACACTCTGAGGGATCGAGTATCTATCTCCACATGGTGTGCGTAAGAAACGTGCGCGCGGCGGTGGAAGCGCGGATCATCTACACAACAGACCTCGACTGACGCTGCTGCCGAGCGCTCATACACAAGAGGCGCAGACAAAGATCTATGTCGGTATATTAGCTGCGTGTTATCAGTGTCAATACACACACACACACACACACACTGGGTATAAGGATAGGGACTATGCTGACTGGGGAGAGAAACGCACACCAAAATTAGACAATTTTTAAACCCGAATAGACACGCACAGCAGTCAGCGGCTGATGATACTGGACCCGGATCGCGAGAGCGATACTTTAATAATTTCAAAAAGAAATTATATTTTTTTGACTTTTATTTTATTTTTTATGAATTAAAAACAGATTTAATCTAAATTAAATATTAAAAATAGCAAACGTCTCACACGCTGATACTACAACTGCGCATCACTCTGGAAAAATGAGGAAAAAAGGGAAAACTTGAAAATTTTGCGAATGCCGAATAAGCAGCTATTAAGCACATCAGCCTAATAAGCAAAAAACTGGAATGACCCTTTAAATAATTAATTGATGAGACCTTAATGAAAAAGTCCCAGGCGAGATGGTAGTAAGTGTGTGTGTGAAAGGAGTGCTATAATTAAGAAAGGGGGCAGGTCACAGTCACAAGTTCGAAACCTGTGGCCTTTCTTTTTGACAAAACATTTTTTTTATTTTTTAATTTGAAAAAGCTAAAGTATAAGTGAAAATAAGCTAATTTAATAAAAGGACTTATAACTAAAACTTAAAAGATAAGCCAGAAATAAGCTAAAGAAAGATGACAGATTGGCTTTTCAACACTTGATATTTAACCAAACATATTAGACTTAAAAAGCAATGATAAGCTATCCTAAAGACTAAAAAGCTAAAAACAGATTAAAGCCTGGACTCAATAAGCAGAAAGGACCAAAAATAAGCTGACATTATAAGCTGAAAACACTAAATAAGCTAAAAGTCAGCAGACACTAAAATAGATCTTAAAGGAACTTTTGACAGTTTTTAAGCTAAAATAAAAGCATAATAAGCTAAAGTAAAAAGCTAAAAAGTTGAAAACAGATAGAGAACTCTAAGCTAATGACACTAATAAGCAAAGAAATAAGCTAAACATTTAAGGAAATAAGCTGAAAAAGGAAAAAGAAAATTGTAGACTACCCTATTGACTTTTGGTTTTTTGAAATGAAATGACAGATTTTAAGCTTAATTCTAGGACTCAATAAGCTAAAACTCAAAAACAGCTAAAGACTTTGACCCTAAGAACATTTAAAAACTAAATTTAAACAAATAAGTAAAAGAAATAAGCTAGAAAAAGGCAGATTAAAGAGTGGCAGTTTTAGAAAACTAGCTAATGACTATTAAGCAAAACTGTTTGGCTTTTTTAGACTGAATAAGCAACAAGGAAAAGCAAATAAGCTAAAGCAGATCAAGTCCTAGACCTAATAAGCACATAGGACAGAAAATAAGCTAACATTACAAGCTGAAAGATTCTAAATAAGCTAAAAGACAGTGGACTAAAAAGCAACTTAAAAGACTAATAACTAACTTTTGAGCTAAGATTTAAGACTAATAAGCTAATGCATTAAGCTGAAAAGTTGAAAACAGATAAAGATTGACTCTCAAAGAACACATAGAAGCTAGAATTAAGCAAATTTCCTAAGGTAATAAGCTAGGAAAAGAAGATGAAAATGACAGGGATACTACTTTTGGTTTTAGGCTTTTTGGATTTTAAAGGAAAAATTAGCTACTGCAGGCTTAAATTTAAGCTACTAAATTATGACTAAATATAAAAAGAAGCTTAAACAGATTAAGCTTGTACCCTAGTGAGCTTATGCTTTCAATTTCAGACCTTAAAACTAGCTTAATCTAATCTAAATTTGCTTTTGAAAACTGGATTTTAACTTTGAAAATGAGACTATGACAGATTTGACTAAAAAACTTTATTGACAAATGCTAACTTAACCAAACTTATTCTACTGCATAATGGACTCAAAACTAACATGAAATTGACACAAAATGGCACCTAAATAAGATCTAATCAAATAAGCTAACTTATTAAACTTAGAAACCACATATTCAAACCATGGACAGATCAGACCTTAAATTTTAGATTCAGACTTTAAAAACTTATGAAATCTGACTTATAAGCTTAGTTTGAGCTTATCAAACTTAGCTTAAAGGACACAAGGCAATCAAACAGTACTAACCAAAGTTAGTACTGCTTGTGCCAAACACCCCTTAATCTGTTTGAGAAACATTTTTAAGCTGAAAACAGTTTTCAATAAGTTTTAAAAAGCTAAAACAGATTAAGATCTAATGATATTAAGAACTTTTAAGCAAAATTTAACCACAAATAAGCAATAATCAATAAGCTAGAACAATAAGCATATTTAACTAAAAACAAGACAGTTTATATGTAATCAACATTCAAATGAGTCATAAGCTGAAATCTATTACTAATAAGCATCTATAAGATCTAATAAGACTAAATAAGCAACACTAAGCAGAAATAAGCAATCAATAAGCACTATGATAAGCTAAACAAGAAATAAAGCTAGAAATGGAAAATAGAGTGTGTACCTTGATCCTAGCTCAAACAAGGATCAAATAATGCTCTTAAGGTCCATAAGCCCTTCCATGATTGGCTTATCATCCAAAAGTTAAGCTGAGGTATTTTTGGGGAGAAATTAAGTGAATATCTAAACTCAGTTAAACTTTTGAAGGCTTAACTGAGTATAAGCTAGCTTAAGTAGTAATGAAGAGCTTATGGAAGCTTATTGGATTAATTTGAACAACTTAAACCATAATTGCATAAGAGAAAAACTTGAATTAAACTCGAATTTAAATCAAACAGAATTTTATTAATATTCAAATGGTTACAATACTTGGAAAGGAAAATACAATGAAAATTAAGCAGAAAAACTACTATAAGCTACTAAATTACTAAAAGCTTAAGCTAAATCCTACATGTCCAACTC
Source organism: Tanacetum coccineum (assembly GCA_026074375.1). Taxonomy (NCBI): domain Eukaryota; kingdom Viridiplantae; phylum Streptophyta; class Magnoliopsida; order Asterales; family Asteraceae; genus Tanacetum; species Tanacetum coccineum. The sequence continues at coordinate 3,054 of BQNB010156319.1, read as the reverse complement.
TATGTGTGGAGGCCTCCTTTTATAGTGAGGGGTGGAAGGATCTAGAGCCTTGAGACGCTCCCCAATCTTCAATCTCGACCCTTCAATCATAACCATCTTCAATCCATCAATTAAGCATCGTTGGATCAAGTACACGTTTGATTGGCCAATGAGGTTGCTGGGGATTGCCAGCGTGGACAAGGGGGGGTGTCAGAGGTGTTAGGAATACGCCTTCTAGAAGTATTTTGATGCTTGTACTTGATTGGATTTACCCTGTGTGCGTATGTTTGTGAGTGAAAGTGAAAAAAGAGAAGGAAGAGGAGAATGAATAGTAAAACTGAATTTTGACCCGTCTTTATTTCGTTTGACTGCGATGAGTTGTTGGGGGTGGGGGGGGGCTTAGGGGGGGATTGGTTGTGAGTGTATGGGAGGGAGGTAGGTGTGGGTGGCTTTGATGGGGGGGGGGGGGAAAAAGTGGGTTTATTGGTAGAGGGGGTTGTGGGGGGGGGGGTTGGGGGGGAAGTTTTGTATTTAATTGATAGGGAGGGGTTATTGATAGGGATAGGGAGTTGGGGGGGCTTAACGGGGCCCATTAAAGTGGGCCCCGAGGTGGGGTCCTTAGAAGATGGTAACCTTCGGGCTGCGGGTTCGGGGTTTTTTTTTTTTTCTTTCCGCGCTGTCATGGTCCATTCCCGTGCTCGTTTTTGTCCACTTTAGCCTCTGTTGTTTGTCATTTTAATGAAATATCCGATACGCTGCAAGACATAACTCACAAACACCAGCGGCATCATCGCCCTGTTGTCCTAAGTAAAGGCTTTCATTTTTAGTAGTTCATAGTATACGTCCTTATGTCGCGTTAGTTAAACGAACAGTGCGCTCGCTGTCAGTTTGATTCTCCGACCCGCCCTTGCCTCCTGTCTCTGTATTGGTGTCCACGGGCGTGTACATGGGGGTTGGGTTGCGGAGTCAATCGTTGTTTTGGGTCCCGCAATGTTATAAATACACGCTTAAAACCAAAAATTTCAATCCCCCTAAACTAATCACCTCAAAAAGTAGCTAAGTGCTCATCTAAGGGGATTAAGAAATTAATAGTTATAAAATACCATGTTTTACCATTTTTATGCATTTATTATTATCATTCATTCATAACATACTTCATGGAGCAAGAAACACTTAAAGGATAAATTTATCGTCCTTGATTTTTCACCTGCCCCAAACAAAGCTTAAAAACGAAATCATTGTTAAATACTAGTTAAGATGCTAATACTACTCATAAATGCTAATTGTGAATGCATAGCTACTTTCTGCTCTCTTATTTCCTAAATCCTCTAAGAATTTTATTATTATTATTGGTGACAAGTAAATTAAATTCTTATTCACATAAAGTAAACCCGGTTTAGACCACAATTAGTTTGAAATCCTTTCCTAAAGAGACGATTATGAGTGAGAATAAGGTCCACATTAGTGGTTCTCAATTTTGCAACGTTTTAGGGTTTATTCTCTTTTTAGATAACCCCGAAGTCAAAAATTGGCTTTATTCTTATTATTATTGCAAACATTATAAACCTCAGTCCTTTAAACACCTGCTACATTGGTATGCGAGCCGACCTGAGGGGGGGGGGGGGTTTTCCCCCCGCCCAGGAGCTATTTCGACCTCAGTGATCCGCGACCGTTTTGAAGGCTGCAACATCCGGTTGTGAGCCGGCGAAGATGCAGCTAAAACTTTGATCATCTCGGATTATTATTCTTACTATGGGCCTTCTTTTTGAATACTGCCAACATCGTTGTGAGCCGGCAGAGAAAAAAAAAAAGGGGGGGGCCCCCCCAGTAAACCGTTTATCAGCCCACAGTTTTATATTATTATTACATCCACCCCCTTTGTTGTTTTAAACGATACCTCCACCCTTTAAACGACTACCACATCGGTTGTGAGCCGGCAAGAGGTAGTGGTCTTATTTCGGCTTCGGTTTATAACTTATTATTATTAGCCAAATTTCAAGTCATGTGGTCTTTTAACTACCTAGACAACGGTAGCAAGCCGTCAAGAATCGGTAGCCTATTTCCCCACAACAATGACAAAACCTCGATGTGTACCTTTAATTTCATCAGAAGGAATCTCTACGAAGTGATTTAAACTAAGAATCGCAAAAACCTAAAGTAAATTTATTTATTTAACAATTATATAATGTTTATTAAGTTGGTGGGAGCAAAAATCTACAATTAACCTCTATGAGCCTTAAAGAGTTCCAACTACTCTATGTTTAGCATCTAACTTATATAAAAATCTATCATTTCTCGTTCTTCATAAATTTAAAATCTTTAATAAAAAGATCCGCGAATGCTTAGTGTAATAAAATAAGCATAACATATTTAAAGTCTATCATGGAAACTTGCAAACTAGAATTCGCGTTTTAAAGCTTATAGTATAAAAGACTAGCAAAAGCTTAAATTTATATAAGTTAAAGGGCAAGCTAGAGCGCAACATGCTCGATCAAGTCAAAATTTATTCTTAAAAAGACAAAACATTATGTCAAAACACTTATTCTATTTTTGAAATTTTTTTAATTTTGGCATATTTTTCACATATTTTTTGTGGAAAAATAGGGTTACGTGAAGACAAGGCAAATGCAAGTAAGATCGAATCGAAAGATCCCCCCATACTAGAACTACACATTGTCCTCAATGTGAGACTGTCACCCCCATACTAATTTCAAGGCATAATCCAACTATTAAGGGGTCTCTACGCAAATCTAAAGCCGTTTATTAATTATGCTAATAGATAAACGATAATCAATAAGATCTAGGATATCAAATTCCCATAAACATGCGAAGGATCGAAGATCGAGTGAACGATGGAAAAAACCACGAGCACGAGAGTCTTCATAATCCGGGCAATCCTAGACATAAACACAAAACAAAAAACACGAGAAAGGAAGTGGCGAGCCTCCTCACATCACACTTATTCATTATTATACTACTACTAGGGATAAGCATGGGTTGCCACCCGTGAAGCGCTTGTTTTTGTTAACCGAGTTACGAGCCTGACTCGACCCTGAATTTAATGGTCCATGGGGA
>BQNB010156318.1:0-15281 GCA_026074375.1 Tanacetum coccineum | reverse complement strand
GGTTGTGTGTCGAGTTTTCCTTCTCATGAACTTTCAGTTGATGGTAGCTAGTTCCTAGGTCGATTTTCGAGTAACGCTATATCCTCGTAGTTGATCGAAAAGATTGTCTATACTAGAAAACGGGTAACGATTAGCTTTTCTCGGCTTGTCGGTGTACATCCTGAAGGATCCATCAGAGGTTTTGTCGATACGAGGATCTCATAATTCACGTGATTCTATCTCACTAAAAGGTAAGTATATTGAAGAAAATCTTCTAGTTCTAATGGTTACAATCCGTAATTTCCATGACTACAGGAAGCATGATTTAGTCTCTCGGCTAAGGGTATGGCGTTTCTATATACCAAGGTTGAAGAAAATCTGCTTAGTTATGATGCTTACGAATACCGATACACGTGACCGACACGACTCATGAATACGCACGCAAAATATTAATAAAATACAAGTGCAATATAATCTCGTTAACAATGTAGGGAAAAGAAAGAAAATAGAAATGAAAAGTAAGGGTAATTTGACAAAAATTTATAGTGACTACTCCCAGCATAGCATGGTCCTTTCTGAATTTATACATAGGTGATCAAGCTATGTTTCAACTTGATTAATAGATATTAATAAGTAATCATTACTATTTTTAATTGAGCTAATCATATATCTAAACACATGTGTCATGTATGCTATTTGTATGTTACTAGTTTTTCGGATTATGCCTAATACGAATTACGCTAGATTTCTTGCGTTAAGTTGCAAAATTGTTTGTGCATTGCATATAGGCATAGATCGCTATATTTACAAGTGTTACATAAACATCTTGTAGATCATTTTGAGTGTAGTAACCCATTTAGGAATGAGAGTTCAATAGTTTATCAATTGTGTGGAAAAATAATGTCCTAAGATCATATGTTAAAACCCGTCACTAAAATATTTCCAACACATTAACTCTCTTCCAACAAGATGTCTAAATCTTTTCATCATTGTGCGTTGTTTGACCTTGGTTTGGTTAAACAAAAGAAAAGATTGTATTAATACATTATTAATTAAGTAAAAGAAAATGTATTTTTAAACTTTGCTTGTGCTTGCATTGTTCTAACACACGCACATAATTATATTCTTTTTATAAACATATAGTATTTTACAAAAGATGTGTGTTGTATAAAAATGGTTAGAAAAATCATTTATATACTCATAAAATATCAAAAACTATGCATACTATACATATCAACAAATAGTTTTTCACACAACCAAAATATATGACAATCTTGAAGTAAGAAATTAACTTGTCATTATTCATTAATCTCACCTTACAACTAGTCTTAGGATTAATGGAACACATTATGAAAATCTTTATTTGTTTTCTTTTAATAACAGTGTGAGGGTTAAGAAAGATTTTGAATATATATCGATTCATTATTTCAATTATGATTGATATTATTATTGAATCTAATTGACAAGTTTTCGAGTATGGACAAGAAATCAGATTCTTATTTGTCTAAATTTAAGATTATATCAAAATGTAACAAGAGATATTATCTTAAACCTACATACTCAATCACATTTGATTGATATGAAAATAACGACATCCTTTTTTAAGACAATAAGAATATGCATCGGATCATAACTCATACTTGTGTAAATGATGTCATATTGAGTCTACTTGTCCAATAGTTGTGCTCAAAATATTTGGCAAATATATGCATAAAATCACAATGAAGTAGGGTCGACGACTTGAATGCTTTGTCCAAAATATTCAAGTAATTTACCTTGCAATGCAATTGGTAAAGTCGTCATCTTCGAAAAGCCAAACATGAGCAAATGCACAACATATGTAACTTTGCTCAAACAATTCAAAAGCACAACTCAAAACTTAAATTATCTTCTCATCAAAACTTTCTCTTACTTTACCAAATAAGCATAATATTTCTTCTTCACCAAATGAGAACCCTTTAACCATCTAAGGTTAGGACTAGGAAGAATTGAACATATTCCACAAACCATTATCGTGTTTTCTTTCAATAAGTGATTGTAAGAGGATTTCAAATATGAAGATGATTATTATTCAAACGATCATCAATCTCATCATTCAATCTAATTACAAAATTAGACTATGAACATGAAATCGAGACTAGAGTTTATCTAGATCACAGAAATATCAATCAAATGACCATAGATATTTTTCTGTGTCTACATGTTTAACCATCCTCGGTTATTAAATGAAATCACGAAGTCGATTACAAGACAACAAGATTGGTCATCAAATTGTAATTCACACTTGCAATGAAGATGTTTCATTGAGTCTAAAGTGTTCAAATGCTGTGTTATTAGCTATGGTCAAATTATACATGCTAAACTTAACACACTCTAAGTAGGATTGACGACTTATATATTCTATTCCACAGTGAAATACTTACTAAGTACTCCAACCTTGATAAGCAAGTCTTGGGATGTCATTTTGAAACTCAAAATCAAAGAACCCTTATAACTTATATAAGTTTCTCTAAAATAACCCAATTTCACCTCCATTCTACCAAATAATAAGAAATGTTCCTTGCAAATTTTCGGCCACTCAGGATCGATAGATCATCGTCTTTAGCATTCATCTTCGAATTTAGGTAAATATACGCCTCTTTTGGCATTAGATTTAAACATCTTCCTTCTTGTGAATTCTGCTTACAAAAGTACCAAATACATGTAACTAACCTTTAGTAAATCATCATTATTTATACAAAGAAACATTCATAAGATCTATTGAGGTAAATAACCTTAATTGATATTCCTTAATAAATGAAGTGCAAAGGTGCATTCTTTGAAACACTTCATTATAGGCATTAACATTGTCACTCTTAAGCATAATCCTAGGTCCTAGATTGGGACTTCATTCTCTCCTATTATACCTACAACAACTTAGCTTGCTCTGTCATTTAAACCTTAGAATTCCAATATCTCTGATTAGGAATTATGCGAACCTTGAAATTAAAGCATCGTTAGTTGAGTCATGTTAGGTCCTCTATGAAAAGATTAATTACAAATTTTATCTTTGCTACATTCATTTAGGCAAATTATTGGATTACTATTTTGTCTATCATGAGATTGTACTACTGGCGAATCTCTTGCATTAGAAATTCCAATTTGATCTATCGGTTTTGAATCTTCCAAGAGTGCAAGTTGGGTTCGTGGTATAACCCGTAAAAATGGTCGTTTTGTTGGAGCCTGTATTGAGGCACACTATGATAGGTCTCATATTTATTCCCTATTTCTCGTTTAATGGGCTCTTTCTCTAAAATATGCTAATGATAGTCTACATCGATTAGATTTGTATCTCTTTAGGAAGTGCACACTAAGCTCGTTAGAAATTAGGCTTTTCCCTTAGTCAATCTTTGATACAATGCACCTCTACATATGTGCAGCTTTAACTGTTTCCAAGATGTTAAACTTGGTCCATGTAAATGCAATTATAGGACTTCATGATTATCTTGATGCTCAACGTTTAATTGCTTAGCTATTAAATGCATGTCTATTATAAAGGCGTTTGTTTTTTTCGAGAAATTTAGATAAAATATCTCTTAGTTTATCTAAATGACACATGCTCCTAAATGCTAAATGCTACAAGTTTTACATGAGGATTACATTTAAAATTATCATGTTTTATATGTGTCATTTTACATGACTTATGTGTTAAATGTACACCTACACAATGTTAGCTTAATGTATGACAATTAACGTTTAAATGTCATATACTCTTACACATTATTCTTGTTGATTATTGTGTCGATGCATGCTTAGATAAACTTGCATGCCTATATCTATATGTCTCATGCATTTAGGTATATATTTTCTCAAACTAGAATATTTTTTCTTCGCGTCCATGTCACAAATCTAAAAAGTCAAAAGAGTCGTAAAATGGTCTTATATCTCATAGAGTCTTCACTCACACATTCCCTAAATCATTATTTCGCTTTCTTCCAAGTGATCTACTGTTTTGTCAAGGGAAGGTTAGATACATTATTTCCCTTAAGAATTTTCTCAAAGTAGGTTGACAAATTAAATATTTCATCTGAAAAATATTCATGTATCTTTTACAATTGTGATTGCCAAACGTGTAAAGGTCATATCCGAAAATCTTATTAAGCGCCTATTTAACAGTACATAAGTTAAAAACGCTTCTCTTTTCTCTTGACTAAAACTATTCTTTTCTCTTTGACGAACATTGCTTTCTCTTTCGACAAAAACATTCTTTCTCTTCGACGAAAACATTCTTTCTCTTCGACGAAACATTCTTTCTCTTCGACAAAACATTCTTTCTCTTTGACGAAAACATTCTTCTCTCTTCGACAAAAACATTCTTTCTCTTCGACAAAACATTCTTTATCTTCGACGAAAACATTCTTTCTCTTCGACAAAAACATTCTACTTTTCAACAAAAACATTCTTTCTCTTCGACGAAACATTCTTTCTCTTTGACGAAAACACTCTTTGTCGTCAACGAAAACATTCTTAGTCTTTCAAAAAAATTACAATCATACCTCTTTCTTCTCACTCCCCAATGACGTTCTAAACAACATATAGATGGCTACTGTACTTTCATCCACCTTTTCTATTTCGCATTTATAAACTCAATCCCTTCGCGTATGATTGTTCTATGAACATTCGCAATGCTTGAGAAGAGCTACATAACTTCATGGATGTAGTTTATCATACGCTAATTACCATCCGTCTTGACATCATAAAGATCGTTGCTTCCTGACTCGCGCTAAATCCCTGACTCGCGTTTTCTTACACCTTATTATATATAAATAAACATAAACATATATAAATATATAACAAGGATCAAGACCCACAAAATCAAAGAAACCGGAAGCAGTATAGAGTGTTCCCGGGTCGTTATGTCCCAACGAGGCTAGAGATGGAAAATCGAAAGACGATTGATGATTGGTGTTTGAATATGACAAGGAATGATTTGATGCTAATACTAATAAGCAAATGCACATAAAAATAAGCAAAGAAAATAAGCTGGAACAAAAATAAAAGCTAGAAATGGTAAAAACACTTAACTTTTACACTAAGACATAAAGAGGCTCAAATAAGCTTAAGGCAAATCAAATGAGCTAAGCTAACTCTAAATAAGCAAAATCAAAAAGCAATTATACTAAGCAAAGCAGGAGAAACTCAACAGTACTAACAACAGTACTACCAGTATTAACTAACAGTACTAACTTGGAGTTAATACTGCTAGTTATAAGTTAGTACTGGTAGCTTAAGGTTAGTACTGTTAGTTCAATGAAGCAAGAAATAAGCAAATAAGCTAAAACAGGTAATTAACTACCCCTAATAAGCACTCAAGCATAAAAATAAGCAACCAGAATAAGCTAGAATGGCATCTAAGCTAAAAACTAAAAACTGATAAACTCTTGAAGATACTTTGAAAAGGAGAATAAGCTTAAATAAGCTTACCCCTAAAGACAGTAAAGGAAAATGGTTTAATCTACTCTAAAAAGCTAAGGGAATCTTAAATAAGCAAAAATAATAAGCTGATAAGCTAAAATGAACCACCAGTACTAACAGTTTTTACTAACAGTACTAACTTGGAGTTAGTACTGGTAGCTTTAAGTTAATACTGCTAGTTTTAAATTCCAAAAATGAACTAGCAGTACTAACTTAAAGTTAGTACTGCTTGTTCAAAACAGCCCTTAACATTTCCAAAAATCATTTTTATTTCAAACTTATTAAAAACAGATTATCAAATAACAAATTAAAGCACTTAAGAGCAGACTTTAATCAAGAATAAGCAATAAATAAGCACAATAAGCACTTCTGCATTAAATAAGAAATGTAAGAAAAAGAGAGAGACTTACAAAACCCTTGCTCAAAACAGGGTCAAATAATGAATCTACAAGCTCTAGCTTGCATAAAACAAGCTAGTGAGAGTCCATAAGCCCATCCAGAACTGGCTTATCATCCATAACATAAGCTGTGGTATATTTGAGAGTGATATTTGTGATTTTCTCTTAACTACTTAACTTTTTATCTTTACTTAATGAAAACAGCTTATAAGTAAGCTGTGGTGAGAGCTTTTTGAACACAAAACAATATGATTAAGAAACTTAACACTGGTATTGTAAATTGACTTAAAAACTTCAAACTTGCATTAATCTTGAAAGTGTTACAAAGCTGAAAGTAAAAAGCTGTAAATGACTTTGAAATTTAAACTAAGATTAAAAACTAATTAGTTACTAAAAACTAAAAACTAGATGCCTCAAAGGCTTACAAAAAGCTCTATTTATAGCCGAAGTCTTGGACTTTCAGCTTGTGCTTCTTTGGAGAGCAAAAACGAAGTGTGCTTGTTGTGTGAGGTAAGTCCTAAAGCAAATCCCAGCCTTCAAATTCATTTGTGCTTCTTTGGAGAGCAATCTCAGCCATTGAAGATACTTGGGAAAGGTGAGGGATTGCCAACATGGCTTTTATACAACTGGGATGGGTTAGTAGGGTGGATGAAATGATTTTGGCTAGGGTGTCGAGTGGTTTTGCAGGGGAGAAGGTATGGGAGGACATCCAAGTTGTACCTGGGTTTGTTGGGCGGGAAATGAGGCTTTTGGGGAAGTAGGCAGTTTTGGTCCCCTAAAGTCTTATAACTTAAATGTAATCTCTGCCCGGTTGGCAGTTATAAGGTTTAGAGGCTTGGTAGCCATTAGGAACACTTAAGTTTCTACTTTTGGACAACTTAAGTGTGAAGATTCTGCAAAAATAAAAAAAATATATGGTTTCATTCTCTCAATTTCCATTGTAGCAATTTACATAGCCTTTTCATTAGTTATCTTCCGTATTGTTTTTTACTTGTGCTTAATCCTGTTGCATTTAGTTTAGACAGCTTTTAGTTGTCATTGTTCTAAGTTTTCTTAGTTAACAACTCATTTAGATTTCATACTTGCATTTCTGTCAATTTTAGAATAATAAGCTACAAAGAGTAAACTAGGCTTAATTCTACAAATAAGCTAGTATTTGAGTGATTAAAGTTTAAGTTGGTATTCTTAACTAAAAGTAGCTAAAAAGTTTAAACTGTTTTAGCCTTTAGATAGATTTAATCTCAATTAGTTTTGACAGCTTACAAGTAAAGGAGTGTTTGGTATTTAAGCTTACTTAGGACTCTAAAGTTCAACCATACATTGTCAAAAACTTGTAAAACTAGTTGGTTTAGGTAAGTATCAATGAATCAAGCAGTTTTTAGAAGGTAGATTTTATTTTTACAAAATTTAGAGTTTAAAAACCTAGTTCTAGCTCACCTGGCAGTTTTTAGTCCATGTTAAGTTTTTGGAGAGTAGTATGCATAAAAAGTAGTATGAGCTTACATTATTGAGTATAGGTTAAGTACATGTTGTTAACTTGTTAGTGAGTTTAAAATAGAATTTGAGTTTGTAGTGTATTTTCTTTGCCAAACATATCAGCAAAATTTCATAACAGCAAGATTGAGCTTTGGCTTATTTTCTAGTTGAATTTTCATTCCTTAATTGCAATCTTGAAAAATCCTTTTACCTAGATAGATTCTAGGAAGTTAGCTCAGCTTATTCTCAAAATTTCAGCATCTAGAGTTCAGTATTAAGCTTGTTAGCTTATTAGAAAAAAGCTCAAAAACAGTTTCAGTAAACTTTGCACTCTTCCATCTTAATTTTCTTTCTAATGTTGTTAACACTAGGTTAAGCTTAGTTTAGAATCCTTTAATACACATCTCAAGCTACAATAAGCATCTTTTGTTTTTCATTTTCACCTAGAAATAAGCTAGTTTGAAGCTAAAATCCAAAAAGTTCTCTAAATCTCTAGTTTCTGTGGCAGAATCATAGTGCTTATTTTCTAGCTTATTCTTTTGTCAAAAGTCCAAAGTGTCTTTATTAAAGTTGTTAATAATAAGCTAGTCTATAAGTTTGTAGTTTTAAGTTTTTTCTGAATCTCACTTTTTAATAAGCCAAAAATAAGCTGAAATCGTAGGGTCTATTTTGTATTTTCTTCATAGTGTAGGGTTACCCGTTTACATAGTAGTGTAAATTTCCCATATTTAGCCCGCCTACCCTTTAGTTTCATTACTTTCAATTTCTACCCTGTCTTTCTTTTAATAATAAAATAGTTTTATATTTTAGAAAATAGTTTTATAAATTAGGGTTTATAGTTTTAATTGAACAAATTAGGTGTCAATTAGCTTATAAAATTTGGGGCTTTTTGTGCAATTATATTTCTGCACCATTTTAGTACTTTAAAATCATTTTTCTATATTTTTATCATTTGATTTGTATTTTTTAAAAATTAAAATAGAATTTAGTAATTCCTTTTACTTAGAAAATTCATAAAAAATAGAAAAAGAGTTGAAAAATTAAAATTCTTTTTGCAATAATTTTCATTTTAAATCTAGTATTTTTGAAAAATAAAAGAAAAATTTTAGTGATAATTTTTAGAAAAAGTTAATTTTTGATTAAATCATTAATCTTTAGAAAATCATAAAAAATTCAAAAATACATAAAAAAATTCTAATTCTTTTTCCTAAAATTTTCATTTTAAATTTGTGGTTTTTAGATATAAAATTTGTTAAAATTCGTGCTTTAGTTTTTAAATTTCAATTTTAGCTCGCGTTTTTACGTTTTATGCATTTAAATTTCGTGCTATTTCATTGTTTTTAATTCGTGCTTTTACATTTGTAGTATAACTAAAAGTTCAAAAATCCTTTACTATTCTAAACTCGAATCCGAATCATTCCTAAATTCTCAATTCACGATTTCGTTGGGACACGACCCGAGGAAAAGTACTTCCCGGATAAAAATATACAAATTGTGTTTTCTCTTGTGAGATTTTTACCTTATATTTCTCTTAGTTGAGAAGTATTTTGGAAAGAATTCTTACGGGATTAATATAATACGTATATAAATTTGATTACACCACTTACCCCTAAAGACAGTAAAGGAAAATGGTTTAATCTACTCTAAAAAGCTAAGGGAATCTTAAATAAACAAAAATAATAAGCTGATAAGCTAAAATGAACTACCAGTACTAACAGTTATAACTAACAGTACTAACTTGAAGTTAGTACTGGTAGCTTTAAGTTAGTACTGTTCCAAAAGTGAACTAGCAGTACTAACTTAAGGCTAACAGTTTTATCTTATGAACTAACAGTACTAACAGAGAAAGTGATACAAACTACTTTTAAACTAACAACTAATCAAGATAAGCACTAAACTTTATGATAAAGCATTCATAAGCAAATATAAGTAATAAATAAGCACAATAAGCACTTCTGCAGTAAATAAGATATGTAAGAAAAAGAGAGACTTACAGAACCCTTGCTCAAAACAGGGTAAAACAAAGAGTCTACAAGCTCTAACTTGTATAAAACTCAGCTAGTGGGAGTCCTAAGCCCATCAGAACTGCTTATATCCATAAGTAAGCTGTGGTGTGTTTGAGAGTGATTTTTGTAATTTTCTCTTAACTACTTAACTTTTTAGTTTTACTTAATTAAAGCAGCTTATAAATAAGCTGTATTGAGAGCTTTTTGAACACAAAACAACACAATTAAGAAACTTAGCACTTGGTATGTAAATTGACTTAAGCCTCAAACTTGTATTAAACTTGAAAGTGTTTCAAAAAGGAAAGTGAAAGCTGATAAATGACTTAAAACAAACTGAAATGATAAGCTGATTTATTTTTAGATTAAAAACTAACTAGTTTCTAAGATGCCTCATAAGGCTACAAAAACTTTATTTTATAGCCGATGTCTTCTTCTCTTTGATTGCAGCTTGTGTTTTTGTAGAGGCAAAAACAAGTGTGCTTGTTGGTGAGGGGATTCTAAAGCAAATCCCAGCCTTTTATTTCTTTTGTGCTTCTTTGGAGTCAATCTCAGCCATTGAAGATACTTGGGAAAGGTGTGGGATTGCCAACATGGCCTTTATACAGCTGGGGGGAAATAGTAGGGTGGGTGAAATGATTTTGGCTAGGGAGAGAAGTGGTTTTGCAGGGGAGAAGGTATGGGACGACATCCAAGTTGTAACTGGGTTTTTAGGGGCGGGAAAGAAGGCTTTTTGGGGAAGTAGCAGTTTTGTCCCCTCAAGTTATATAACTTGAATGCAATCTTTGCCCGGTTTGCAAATTTGACCCTTGTCTTTTAATTCTTGTAATACAACTTGAGGTTTGGTAATTTTTAGTCCCTCAAGTTGTATTTTTTTCAAGTGGATGACTTTAGACTTTGACTTGACTTGGTCTTTTCCATTCCGTGCTCGACTTTGTTTGTTTTTGGCTTTCTTTTCGAACATCCGTTCCTGCACAATACAAATGCAAAACATACAAATACAATGTATTTTTGGTACGTTTTTAGTCTTTTAAGTCCGTTTAGAATGGAAAATGGTATGTGTAATTAAGCACATACCACTTCCATCTTCGTTTGTTTTTCTTCTTATCTATTTATTTCTTTCACGGATGAAACACACCGAAGATGCGTCACCATTTCCCTCGGGACAATGTCCAAAAGGAAAAACCTACATCAAAAAGGGTGCGTCTGAAGATAACATAGCTGAAATTCTTTCTTTACCCCTCTAGCTCAAATCGTTTAATTATCTTCGTCAAAGTCTAGAAATGATGGAACACATTTCGTTAATCGTTCTCTTGTTTTCTACTAATCTCGATTCTAGTCAATTTTCTATTATGCGCGTCGTGACAACTTAACTACTTCATCCTAAGTACTTTAAGTGTTTTTAATTAGCAAAATGCAAATTAAAATGTCACTCCTCTCACAAAATTCGTCAAGTCCTTAACTCCTCTCTTGTTGGCAGTATGGCGGCCCCCAAACCTATTATTACGGCCCCTAGATAAATTTGGGACCGCCGACAGCATGCTTGTAATACCATTCATTCTTTTCTAACTCCAAAACCAAACACGTTTCTTCTATTCTGCTATGAGTTGACGTCTACTCCACACCCAAACCTATGCCCAATATCTCTTTATAGATTAATGGGTCATCCTCATATCCTAACACTCATAAGCATCGTTGCTTATATTGTCAATAGTGAAGTGAATTTCATCATGAAATGCATCTCATTCTCAAACACAATCTTTACAATCTCCATACTCACAAATCCCCTCACATCTTGGTCCTCACTTCTCATAAGCGTATTTTCTCACCTTTGTCTTCTCACTTCTGACAGTCATTTCACCTCTAATTGTCTTTTTTGCTTCTGACGTTTCCTCTCACTCCTAAACGTCCCCTTTCACTTCTAATAAGTCTCCTCACCTCTAACGCTTCTTCTCACTTCTAAACGTTTCTTTTCTCTTATAATAGCCTTGTTACTATTAAAATTCCTCCTATATCTCTTGACAACTTAATAATTTCATCCGAAATATTTAAGTAATTTGCGAAATGCAAATGTTACTTTTTCGCTAAACTTTCCACTTTCTAGAAAGTAAAGAACATAAAGAAGATATTCAATCTTCAAGTGTTATTGAGTCACCACATTTTTGAGTCTCTCATTATTCTTCTACCATGAAAGAACTACCACCTCATTTCATATACCCATCTTTGTTCCTCAACATTGTCAACCAACAAAACACCAAACAAACCTTTGAATTCCCAATCATCCACATTTGTCTTGATAGGATCACATGCACATCAATTGTTAGTGCAAATGATATATCAATCATTTCTGACAACCTCTTGTCAACACCTTCCTTCTTTAGTCTCGCTCATCCTTCCCCACTTGTTAGCTCTATGGAATCTTTTTCATTCTCATCCAAGAGCATATCGTCTCCATCCTCATATTATATTTCTTTTTATCCTTTTAAAGTATATACTTTGGCATATCTTGCCAAGATATTAAGTGTCACTCGTCTCACTTTAAAGATCCATCCTCATAATATTTGTATGTCAACCAATAAACGAATCCCACTCTCGTTTATTAAAAGTCGGTTGAATCTTAGTCCTTAAACATACGTCTTGATTCTTTTTATTTCATTATTTAGATTGTTGATTGCATGTATCTAGTTTCTAAATACCTTTTAAAGTGTCATACTTTAGAATAATAACACCTAAAAGTGCATGTCTAGTTCCTCGATAATATATTGCTATATATATGTGCACCTGTCTACTAACTTTATTTTGTAGTACACATCCATATTTTGATTCCTTGATTCCCCAAACAAGGGGGGTTATGCACCAAGGGGGAGCACTTGCAAGCGTTATACTCATTTAAACTACATCGAACTTCTTGAGCATTGATGGTAATTTATTTGATCCATGGATCCGATTGAGTCAATATACAAGGAATGTAATTATCATGGGGATGCAATGATCAAGGGGGAGCTTGAAGATATGTGGTTAAATAGCATGGAGTTGGTTAAACCGTGATGATTGATGTGTGCGATTGTCGTAAAGACTTCAACACGAAGTTTTACAACTCCTTAGGTAGTGTACCTAATCGTTGTAGTGTAGTATAGGCAAGACTTGGGGATTGTTATCGTTATCTAGGGAATAGGTTGGGAAGGCTCTATCAAGATCTAACAGAGGTCTACGGGGTTGAGAGAAGATTCTTTTTGTATTTTTATATATTTATGAAAGCAAGTAAATATCATGGTTTGAGAGGTTGGTTTGTTTAACTAATTAAACTGAATATAATATAATCTACTGGTGATAACTTTATGATAAAAAAATGTATTTACTTAATCATGTACTACTCCTTAGATTGCTTCTCCTAATCCTGTTGCTTTATCACACTTGTGATGATCTGTGTAAGTATTTCCTAAGTCATAAACGAATTACACGAACCCGCCGTCTATTTAATATTCCGTTAAGGCAACGCACAAGTAAGGTAGTATGAAGACTATTACAAGGCCCCTAAGAGTATATTAAATGCAATTGAAATATCTTAAGAGGGATCAACCATATTAGGGGTAAGGTAGTATGAAGACTGTTATCGATGGTATCCTTTCTACACACACACGTTTCCCTAGACGTCTATGCCAATTTAATATCTTATGGTTAGATTTTTAAAGCCTAACGCGCACATCCATCATAAGAAGCAACATTAAAAGGATCTACAATCTAAGTTTCATACAATCATAAGTAAATACAAAGGATGGTTTAGCCTAACATGTCATAAAGAAAGCAAAAACATAAATCAATCAAACAATACATAGACATATTGAATGATTAAAGATAAACAATCTTACTTGATTAAAACATGGATTAAGGTCAGTTACAATAGGGTTTTGAGGCCCTAAAGACGGCCTAAAGGCTGCTAGAATGATTAGGGTTTGTCTCCCAAAAGTTATACAAACCCTAAAATCGATTTTGTATATATAAGAAAAGCATCGCGACGACGTTGTGTTGTAGGCGTGACACCGTCGCCAAGTAGAATCTTCTAGATCCGGTTTAAGTGTAACAACCCGAGTTTTACGACGCGTATGACGATCGCGAATTCGACGTCATAATTATTATTTTATAAGTTCATGTGAACGAACGTCGACATTTAAAATTTTATTTGTCGTGAATAATTATTTTCGTATTCTAATGCGAACAGGAAATTTTAATTTTTGACGATTCGCGAGTCAACGTTTGACCGCCCGATCGTTAAACGTTTTAAGAATCATAAAAGTTTACGACGCGTCTCGTTATTATTTTAATATCGTAAATTATTACTCGTAAATTTTTACTTTTAGAAATATCGTCCTTGTTCCTCGACCTTGGCCAAACTCACGTTTAATATACATGACACATTTAAAATGTCAAGTACCACTTTTAATTAAATGTTACAAGACTTTTACAAGAAGTAAAATTTACAAAAAAAATATATTTTTGCATGCCTTCTAGCCCATGTAGGCGAACGGCTACATAGCCATCAAAACACTCAACATATTCTCTTTTGGTGATTTTCCATGTAAGAATGATTACTTCTCTTTACTTATGTTTCCAAGTAAATTAAAAGCACATATATCACCTAGACAAAGAAATTGTTTTCTCTCCTTCATTGTTTCCTCTCCAAAACTGACGGGTACAAACACCCCCAACACCAAGAAAAATCTAATTTTTGATCTAAGATTACCTAGTAAAACA
Organism: Tanacetum coccineum; assembly: GCA_026074375.1. Classification (NCBI taxonomy): domain Eukaryota; kingdom Viridiplantae; phylum Streptophyta; class Magnoliopsida; order Asterales; family Asteraceae; genus Tanacetum; species Tanacetum coccineum. The sequence goes on along the minus strand of BQNB010156318.1, from coordinate 1,219 downwards.
TTTATTTAACCATCTTCAAGATAGTGGGAATAGCAAGAACCATTGTTTTCTTGTCTTCTTCTTTTCTTTTGGGTTCGAACGAGCCAACAAACAAACACCCATCTGGTGTTTTGATTTTCCAACCATCAAATAACATTTGGAAAGTGTTTATTCAATCATCCATGAAAGAAAAATGCACATGCATTAAGGTTTATGCAAGTTCGGGTTTTGATTAATGTAAACGGGTTTTAATGCAAGTAATAGCTTAAAGATTAGTGGGGAAATAATAACAAAAGGCTATTGGAGGTTTTTGGTTTATAAAAAAATTATTGAGAAGGTTTTGGGTTCGGTTGTGGGTTCGAACCAAGGAAGAGACACACAAGAGTGTGTTTTGTAAATTGGTTATTAATCTAGATTAGTTGGACTTGATTCGGTTTGGTTTTGGGTTGGATTTGGGTTCGAAGGTCGCGGCAAAAGGAACAAGGGACAAGGGTGTTTTTCTATCGAGTCCGATCTTGCTATAATAGCATTGTGAGCATTCTCTTTTATGTTTGCTTCGCTTGTTTCGTTTATTTGATTTGATTATACTTGTTGCATGTGATGAAATCCATGAGATCTTGTTTCGTCTAGTTAGTTTTTGTTTTTGATTGATTGAGCGTGTTAAATATAATTATAGGCCATTTTAGATGTGTCGTGAATGAATTTTTGGGTTAAAATGGATTTTGGCGCGTTTCGTAGCTCGTAAATTTGGGCAGAAAATTTGGCGCGGGAAACGAGGATCGAGATTTTATGAAATTTGATTTTTGATTAAAAAATCAGATAAACTTTCCTAGACGATCGTTTTGATATAAAATGGAGCTTCTAACTCCTAATAACGAAGAAACTAGAGCGAAAACGAGATATTCTTTTTAAGTGGAAAAATTCAGCATTAGTGAAAATTATCAAGTGCTGACAGAATCAAAAATGTCCGGTTTGAGTACTTTTGAGTCCGTTTCGGCCTTCCGGCGAAGCACGAAAGTTGCTCGGAACGTCGTTTAACTTTGCCGCGAGGCTAGCTAGTTTTAAAATTGAGTAATAACGGGTCAAACCTGAAAGTCATTTTTTGCACTTTAAATAAAAATGTCATAAGTTCCTGCATAAACTTGCAGGGACATTTTGGTCATTTTCTGTCGAGTTTCAGGTCTCGGCTAAAACTAAAAAGTTGTCCGGAATATCGTTTTGCATAAAATCTCTTTATAGT
>BQNB010156317.1:0-15281 GCA_026074375.1 Tanacetum coccineum | reverse complement strand
AAGAGTTGTAAAGTATGCATGACCATTTAAATCCCCAAATTGTCACAAAAACATATGTATAGTTGGACCACCTTTGTTTAAAGTATGTATTGCCACTTTATTCAAGGCACAGTAAGAGTTCATGTGTATGTGTCATTGGCCATGTAGGCCCAACCAATCATGTTTCGACATGTTATAACGTTCGTTTGACCAGTGATAGCTAACCACCCGGATGACATTCGTTTGCCCAGTGATAGTTAATCACCCAAACGACGTACGTTTGACCAGTGATAGTTAATCACCCGAACGGGGCAGTCACACCCGAATAGATCTATTTCATAACATTCACGCTCACCCTCCAAGTGATTTACAGTTCATGCAACTTAAGCTAATTCGTAATCATTCGCGTAAAAGTATAGTTGTTGCATCCATAAGTAAAAACTAATAATGTATCTCACCGTGAGATATGCATATGAGTGTATAACCAAGTTATAGTGAGTGTTCACGCCCAAAAATTAAACCAAGTATTGTATCTCATCGCGAGATATATAAATAAATATGTAAACCAATTTGTAATCAACCATGTAAATGCATTTGTAAACAAGCATGTTCTCACCCCAAAAATATATGTAAAACCAGTAAAACATGGGGCTATAAACTCACATTGATGTTGAAGAACGATTGGCGGGAATGTACACATTGAGTACAAGACAAAACGGAAACTGGAACGGCTCGACCAAGAAGTTGCAGCTTAACTTAACTGCTAAGTCCCACTAGCCTAGAATAATGTATTTGGGTTTCCCTATGAATGGTTTCGTCAACGCGACACGTTGATAAAGATTTAGATTTAAAGTTGTAATAGTTTGGTGGTTGGTTAAATAAATAAATTGAAAAGTGAACGCAAAGTATGTAATATATTCTGTATATATTACCTATGAAAAATAAACCCTTATATAACTCATACCGTGAATTATATAACAAAGACAAACAATCCAAAGATTAATGTGTCGTATATAATGCTTTGCAAGTATTATATAATAAGTGTGAGTAAATAATTAAACCAAATATTTCGACAACAATTTAATTAATAAAAAGTCCTTGCATAAAAGTAGACACACGTCTTAAAGTCATGAATTAAACAACCGATGTTTGTAAAGCTTTTACAAAAGTTATGATTTTACCTCCTAGTTAGGAATTTATAAAATAATATTTTACAAATTAATCTTTTGTCTTATCGACGGATCGTGGCTAAAATCGTTCTCATTTGTAAAAGTATAATTTCTTATTCATTGTCGAGTTATTGTACAGTTATAGTTTAATATATCCTTAAAATATAACTTAGTTCCTTTTATCGGGTTTCTAAAATAATAGAGGTTTAGTAAAACATTACTAAATATAGAAATTTATATAAATTTCGTCATGACTTTCCCGTTTATATAACGTTTCCCATATTTATGAAATCTAATGTTTTTCCACTTAATACACGAAATCAATATTTCAAACATCCGCATGTTTTAAATATATAAACTAAACAAGGAAATTAATATCACATTTATTTAACCAATTAACCACCATCTGATCTAATTTTTAATATATATATATAAAGTCTTGGTATATATTTTATTAGTAATTTTTATATATACTAAACGCACCCTATTCGGCTGTAAAATAGCCAACCAAACGCAGCCCTTGCTGCCATTAATAAAACCAACCGCACCCCTTGGTGCATATACCCAGGTCCAAACGCCCTTGTGGCTGATAAACCTATAACCAAACGCACCCTAGGCTGTAAAACAGCCATCCAAACGTACCCTTGTGGTGCTTATAAAAATCAAACGCGCCCTATGCTTGTTACACAGCCAACAAACGCACACTTATACGTTTTCTGTTAAGCTAAACGCACCCTAACCGTGTTATCTGCCCACCCAAACACTCCTACTGCTGTTATACCCAAACCCAAACGCACCCTTATGATTTTGCATAGCCAAACGCACCCTAGCGTGGTGGCTGCCCCACCAAACTCACCCCTATTTTGCGTTACAACCAACCGAACGCACCCTAGTCTTGTATAACAACCAGACGCACCCTATATGTTTTATTAAACCACACACACCCCCTAGTAAAATACGGACCGAACGCACCCCTTTGGGGCGTTTTTATTGAAACCGAACGTACCCTCGTGGTGCTTTGATGGTGGAGACGAGGTGATGGGATGGTTGTGACGATGGTGGTGAGGTGGCGTAGGGGTGGTGACAGCGGGGTGGCGCGTGGCGGCGAATGGTGGTGGGGATCGGGTGATGAGGAACGTTTTTGGACTTGGTCGGAAAACTCGCCGAAAAAGTTTTCCGGCGGCGGTGGCCAGAGGTTGGCTGGATCCGGCGGCCGGAAAAATGAGAGAGAGAGAGAGAGAGAGAGAGATGCATTGTGTTTATGTGTGTGTATTTTTTTGATGAAATGAAAAAAAAGTATAACTTTTATATATATATTTAAAAGTTATAAACAAAAGTGACATGTCTCAAATAGATGGGGGTTCATTGTGTAAATTTTTAATGTAGTTTTGATAAAAAGCAGTTCGGGACTCGTTTGAGCGACTTAACCGATGATTCGAGTCACGAAACTTGCGCCATTGTTTCCCAAATAATTTTTCCCATAAAAACGAGTATTCACTCGACTAATTTTCTTAAATGTCTTATAAAATTTATTTAAAACGTTTATTATTTATTTGTATATTTCCGATAAACTTTGTCCGTAAAATGATCTTTTACTTGAATATTTGCGTTTTTAACCAACGTTACTGAATAAAATGATAAATAATTTATTAAATATTTTTATTTAATAAAAAGTGATAATTAAATATAATTTAATTATTTTCTTGTTTCTAAAATCTTGCGAGGGCATTTCAGTCACTTTCTGTCTGTTTTCGGGTCTTGGGCAAAACTGAAAAGTTGTCCTAAATATCGTTTTACATCAAATTGCTTTAGAGTCCGAGTTGTGAAAACGTGATTTAGTGGTTCGTTTTTGATACGTCAGCTTAGAAATAACATATATCTTTTTCGTTTTCAAGTAGAGTAAGTTAAAAATAACTTTGCACATGAGAGATGTAATAATAAATATGATTTATCATTTAAAATATGTTCCGAAAATTTTACCGGTTACGCGGTAATTGCTTTTATGTGACAATAAAAGACCAAAAGTCAAAAAGTCAAGTCAGACCCAAAAAGTCAAAGGGTAAAATCGTCATTTAAAATTTCAAAAATTGCCGGATGTTACAGTACCTACCCCTTAAAGAAATCTCGTCCCGAGATTAAATTTGTGTTAACCGTTTGTGTGACCAAGAAAAGATGTAAAATTTAATAAACCAGTTCTAAACAAGACGCTGATAACTTTATTCCGCAAAATTCGGTGTTTTTACACTTCTCAATCTACCAAAAAAATTTGGCTAGGTTTGTCCAGGATATTTAATCCATCAAAATTGGTATCTCAAATTATATCATTACAGATCTTATGACTGGTATAACCGCGTTATAGGGAAAGTCTCATTATAGTGAAAACCTCAAGAAGAATGTGTAGTCGCGTGAGTATGTTTGTAAAAGTTTCTAAATGTCCGAGGACGGAGTCTCGTTTCTACTATTTGTAATGTTCGACGATTCACATCAACGTGGCTTATGTATGTAAGTACCCAATTTACTTGTCAGTACTAGGATGTATCGCGACCTAAGTCTTCCTACTAGTGGCCCGAAATGAAATTGCTAAGTATTTTATTACATATTTTTATTCGCGTTCTCAACAAATGAATTTCAACTCGAATATTCGCGTTCTCAACAAACGCTTTTAATTAAATTGCTAAGTATTTTATTACATATTTTTATTTAATAAAACGTGATAATTAAATATCATTTAATTATTTTTGTGTTTCTAAAATCTTGCGAGGGCATTTCAGTCACCTTCTGACTGTTTTCGGGTCTCGGTCAAAACTAAAAAGTTGTCAGGAATATCGCTTTACTTCAAATTGCTTTAGAGTCCGAATAATGAAAACGTGCTTTAGATGGTCGTTCTTATAAGTCAAGCCAGACCCTAAAAGTCAACGATTGAAATCGTCATTCAAAAATTCGAAAATTCTCGTCGATTTTCCAGTAACCACCCCTTAACAAAGAAATCTCGCGTCCTTCAAAGATTAAATTTGTGTTATCCGATTGTGTGACCAAGGAAAAACTTCTCGTTCTAAACCAAGCGCTGATAACTTTATTCCGCAAAATTCGGTGTTTTTACACTTCTCAATCTACCAAAAAAATTTGGCTAGGTTTGTCCAGGATATTTAATCCATCAAAATTGGTATCTCAAATTATATCATTACAGATCTTATGACTGGTATAACCGCGTTATAGGGAAAGTCTCATTATAGTGAAAACCTCAAGAAGAATGTGTAGTCGCGAAAGGTAATGTTTTAAAAGTTTTCCTAAATGTCGAGACGAGTCTCGTTTCTACTATTTGTAATGTTCGATCGATTCACATCCAACTAGGCTTATGTATGTAAAGTACCCAATTTACTTTCAGATACTAGGAAACAATGTAACGCGACTAAGTCATTCCTACTTAGTGGCCTCGAAATGAAATTCTAGTATTTTTATTACATATTTTTTATCGCGTTCCTCAACAAATTAATTTCAACTCGAATAATTCGTTCTCAACAAACGCTTTTAATTAAAATTTGCTAAGTATTTATACATATTTTTATTGAGTTCAATATTGCATGTCAACTGATAATTAAATATCATTTAATTATTTTTGTGTTTCTAAAATCTTGCGAGGGCATTTCAGTCACCTTCTGACTGTTTTCGGGTCTCGGTCAAAACTAAAAAGTTGTCAGGAATATCGCTTTACTTCAAATTGCTTTAGAGTCCGAATAATGAAAACGTGCTTTAGATGGTCGTTCTTATAAGTCAAGCCAGACCCTAAAAGTCAACGATTGAAATCGTCATTCAAAAATTCAAAAATTCTCGGATGTTACAGTTTTACTAAGCAAAATTATTGATTCCAATTTCATAAGTGTTACATGAATATTTTTACTAAAGATTTTTTTTGCTTTTCACATGATTTCTAATACATGTTTGATATATGGTTGTTTACCATTGAATTTATTAAAGCTTAAATTGCTTACTAATGATTTGAGATCATTGTTTATCTATTTATAAAACCGTGAGTTTTGAACATATACCTATTTTAAACTTGACACAAGTGCTTGAAGGGTATTCTTGACCCGTTATTGTGAATTATTGTAGGAGTACCTATTGCTAAAGACTCTAATATCGTGAACCGTTAACTACCTATGATGGGTCGACGCTAGTGTAATAAATACTACTATGGGGTGACTCCCCATCCGGGGTTTGAATCCTTTTGGAACACCCACTCTCAAACGGATGTATTACTCTGAGAAGTAGGTATATAGCAACAATACCTAATCTTTTGGAGCAAACTATATTTTCTCGTCAAAGGGATCGGTTGTCACGAGCTCAATGCGATAATTCTGTTACTTGACACTGCATTCGTTGCATTGTCGTTGGCTGATCTTATACCTTGTGGTCCACTAATAAGCATACTTGATTTATTAAATTACTACTTAGATTTCGACAACAATTCTTTTAAATGTTGTAACGCCACTTTTTTCACTAAAATATTACTTGATTTATTTCAATACTGTTTTTACTTAAACCTATGAATTCACCAACATTATTGTTGGCGTTTTTGCATGTATTTTCTCAGGTTATATCTTGTTAGCTGAGCATTGGGAGCATTCGAGACGCGTGGATATCAACAAAACTCAAGGACTTGGTTTTTCTTCACATTCAATAACTATTTTTTCCTCAAATATACAAAATGATTCACGTTTGAAATCTTGTAATCTTGTTAAATTATAAATTATTAGGACCTGATTTTACTCTGAAATTTTAACCGAATGTGACATTTTATTAACGTCTCTTTTGAGGTCGTTTTCTGTAACTTGTACTTTATACTATGAAGTAGCACCCCAAAGTGGTATTCCGTTGCGTTGTGATTTTATGGGGGTGTTACAGAAGCCATTGCTGTCAACTCATCAAAATCAACATGAATAGTTTCAATAATCATTCGAGTCCTTTTGTTGTAGATTCGGAATGCTTTCTTTATGGGAGCGTAACCAATAAAATTCCTATATCAGCTTTAGATTTTAACTTACCAAGGTCTTCACTATCATTAGTAGGATATCAGAGAGCACCAAAGACATAAAGATAGGATAAGTCAGGTTTTCTATCATAGGGAAGTTCATACGGTGTTTTGTTGTGACATTTTTTCAGATTAATGATCTGTTTTGAGTATAACAAGCTGTCGCGACTGGTTCTGCCCAAAGAAATAACGGAGCCTTTAAAAAGATCAACATGGTGCTAGCAGCTTCCACTAAAGTACGGTTCCGTCTTTCGACAACGCCATTTTGTTGTGGAGTGTGAGAAACAGATATTTGATGTGAGATTCTGACTTATTCATAGTAAGCTTTTAGTGTTTGATTGACAAATTCAGTGCCATTATCAGTCATGATGTTATGATCGGTTGCATTCAGACAAACTTGAATCATTTTAAGGAATTTAATTACGAACTATGGAACTTCATCCTTTGATCGTAAAAATTTCACCCTTGTAAACCGAGAATAATCATCAACGATAACGAGTATATATCTTCTCCTATTGATACTTTAAATCCTCATTGGCCCGCAAATATCCATATGCAGCAGATAGAGTTTTTCTTGAATGAAGTCTTCAGCTTTGGGTTTGTGGGAGTGTTTCTTACTTTTACCAAGAGCACAGACAGAGCACAAGTGATCCTTCTGATACTTTAGTTTTGGAAGTCCTCGGACGAGACCATGTTTGGAAAGAGAAGTGATATAATCAAAGTTTAAATGAGATAATCTTCGATGCCACAATCAAGACTTGGTCTTCGAGGCCTTAGACAAGAGACATATAGGAGAGGAGAGCAACAAATTGTCCATAGATAAAGTGTATAAATTTGAACCCCTAGATCCTTTGAGTAGATCAACACCATCTAAGTCACGAATGAAACAGGTATGTTTACGAAAAGCTACTTCGAGATCGGAATCACAAAATTGACCCACAAAGAATAAGTTGTGACCTAACCCTTCCACATAATAAACCCAAGAGATTGTAACATTTCCTATTTGATAGTCTCCATAACCCATTATCTTAACAATATGATCATTCCCAAATCTGACGGTACCAAAAAATTTACTAACGAAGTTGATGAGTTGAGAGCGATTTCTGGTCATTTGCTTTGAGCAGCCAGAGTCCAAATACCAGAGAAAAATTTGGACAACCTGCAATTGATAAGAGAAGAAGATGGAACATTAGAAACAGTAGATTCCCCATTTTGAGTGGGTTTAGATTGGTTAGAAATCTTAGATTCTATAATCTTTGATTTACTACTCGAACCTACTGCTTTTTGTGCTTTGGATCTCCTACTGTAAACTATGATTCCTTGAGTTGGTGTAAGAACTAATTTATTAGTGGTTTCTTTAGTAGGTACTAGTTTAGTGGAGGTGATAAAGGGCACTTATTTCCGACTATAATGAAGGTCCTACCTGTAGGTTTCATTGAACACCTTACCTGTATGTTTCCATACTTTTCTCATTTTATTTCTTTTAGATTTAGATTTAGAACACACATTCACATCATTCACATAATCAATAACACACATATCATGATTAGCATCAAACAAACATTTGTTACAGATAGCATAAATAGATTCTGATGTTGTCGTTGTGTGGTGTTTATTTATGATAGTTCAAGTTTTAAATTTATATTTTGCCGACTTAACCGAAAACAACACTTTAACGGGCAGTGTACCCGGTCGGTGGTAGATTCGTGGTAAGTAGGGTGTCAAACACTTGAAGCAAGGTTAAATGTATTAATTTATTTATATTTTGGTTTACTAGTCTATGTTAATTCTAATCTAAGTCAAACCTATGCTAATCCTATGTTAGTTCTAATCCTAATTCTAACAGGTTAAAGGGGGATTTCAGCCTGAGAGACTGGCATGGGTTTGTTTGGTGACTATAATCAATTCAAGACACTTTAACCCACGCAAGCTAATTAACATAAGATAAAAGAGCGATCGAGCCTTATGATAGAAAACTGTATTAACCATTTGATGACATCAAATAACGTCACTTTATTATATCATTATCCCATCTATTTTGCCCACTTTTATATAATTATTGCATTATTTGGTACTTAATCCCTTTAAAGTTGATAGTAATTCAGGAGTGTTTTGTGAAGATAAGCTAAAAGGCACATAAATTAGAGCTAGAACAAAGAAATTTGAAGATTTCTGAAAATTTACTAATACGCCATATCCAACTAAAGAGATACGGCGTATCAGCGCCAAGACTTCACAAGAAAACGCGTTTTGACTAATTCCCAATACGGTGTATCCATGCTATCTATATACGCCGTATCCATGAAGATAACTATTCGAAGATACAGTAAATCAAGTAAATTGGGAATGATATCAAAGATTTATTACGAACGTAGCACGCACTCTAAGGAATCCAGCCCAATACGCCGTATCGACCTATCTGGATACGAAGTATCAAGTATTTTTCAGCATCTATAAATAGAAGACTCAAAAATGAGTTTTCAGTGTGCAATATCATATTCTTTATACCATACTCATCAGAGACGAATTTTAGAAGAGAAGATCAGCCATAAAGGTCAAGCATTGATCACGACTCCATAGAAGACATCGTGTAATTTTTACTCTCTTAATCGTTCGATTTCAATTGTTTGATTACGCTTGTATAATTACAATGGTTGTGGGCTAATACCCTCGGGTATTAGCCATCTTAATGAAAGTTCAATGTTTGGTTTGTTTTAAAATCGATTTCTTAATTTATCGTTGATTGTTTAATTATGTTTATCACCTCATACTTGTTTATGTGTTTGAATATGCGACCTATCATTCAACTGGGTCTAGTGTTACGGACCAAGTAATCTAGATACCGGGATAGCTCTCCATATCGTGTCTTATATTACTGGACCAATAGGATCACAAATAACGTTCTGTCTTTGTCTTTTGATTATGAGCTTAGTTGGACCGGTAGGTGACCCATTTATGTTTCAGCAATCATGCTCTTAATTAACTGATAAAGATTGGAATAGTAGACTACCAGTATATAAAACACCTTCAAACAATAAGTGGGTAAAGTCCCGTTGGGCTAGAGTTTTAACAGGATCACCACTGCTTTAATTCTCTAAGATAGATTATAATTAAACTAAAGGATGCTTTATGCGGATGCATTAATTGTGACAGGATTAATTGTGTCTAGGTCTTAGGATGATGTCCCGCCTAAGTCTTAAGAATGATATGCCGCTTCGAGATAAGTAAATCATTGCACTAAAACAAACAAACCAGCATTGAACTGGATTTAATATGGCTAATACAGTTTTCTATCATTTGGCTTGTACCGCTTTTCTATCTTCTAATCTTCCTCTTTTGTGTTTATTGTGTATTGAATTGGTATTTGTTTCCACCAAACTTGTGCCAGTCTCTCAGGCTGAAACCCCCATTTCATTAGACAACGTACATAGCATAGGTTTAACCAGTAAATAGACTAATTAAAATACTGATAGAATATAGGATTAAATTTCCACTCTTAGTGTTCGACACCCTACTTACCGCGAACTCCATCTTGACCGGGTACACTGCTTGTTAAAGTGTTGTTTTAGGTTTGTCGGCTAAATATAAATGTAAAACTTGATAATTAAATAATTGACCCTACACGACAGCATATCAAGTAGTATAGGCAAGACTTGGGGGGTTGTTATCGTTCTCTAGGGGAATAGGTTGGGAAGGCTTGATCACGGTCTAACAGAATCAGCCCAGAAAGTACGCCGATTTTGTCCCAAAACCGCCACACTTTGCCCATTTTCCAAAATGTACGCCGCACTTCAGGGAAGTACGCCGCACTTCAGGGAAGTACGCCGCACTTCAGGGAAGTACGCCGCACTTCAGGGAAGTACGCCGCACATTTTACATCAGAATGCCACATAATGTTTTAAAAACCATCAAAACCATGACCATTTATACCAAATCATTTCTAACATTACTATAACTTTATTGTTGATTGTTTTTTATGTGTAGACTATGGGAACACACGATGATGAGGCCGGATCATCACGATCCAAATGCTCTAGACAACATGAAACCGTGGAAGAAGTATTGCTTCCACAAGTTCACCATAAGTTCTTGTTGTGGGAAGGATGTAACAGAGATGTAAAGTCTAGGTACAATACTAGATTGGCCCAATTGCTTCCTAGACACATTTACTCGCCTTGTGTCGTGAACTAGGATGTGCTGAACAGAATGGGTTATGATGGAGAGATTGATGACATGTTAAGAATTAGGTTGCGTGAAGCTGGATCGGATGAAGAGATATTTACTTCAGTGGCATGGATTAGAGCTTTTAATATCAATGAGCCAATTTATGCAAAACTTTGCCATGAGTTTTATTCGACTTATGAATTTACCAAAGTTTGTGCTGACGATGAATTGCAAACCAAGAAGATCATCAAGTTTAGACTTGGTGGACGTTCTCATAGTTTAACCTTGTTGGAGTTTGCTCGAAGGTTGGGACTATATCAAGCGGTTGAGCTTGAGGAGGAAAGATTTAATGTTTACTTTAAAGGAGGTTTGCGTAGTGATGAGCATTTTAAAGCTTAGGATTATTGGTTAAGCATTAGTCGAGAGGAAACCTTGGTTTATCTAGGAGTCATACTTTTACTATTAGGAACCTAATTTTGAGGGTGATTCACAAAATGATCATTTATGGTTTGTGTCAAAAGACGACTGGTATGACAAGGTTCAGAAGAATGATTTCTGGCTCTTGAGTATGTTTGATGCTAGAAACCAAAATGGGTATGAAAATGTAGCTTGGGTGATTGCAAGATGGATGAAAAGGAAAGGAGCTGAAACTCAAAAAGAAAGTCAAATTTGCAATGGACAGTTTATCTCAAAGATTGCTAGGAAGTGCAGGGTTTTGACAGAGGATGTGGTAAGGAGTTTAAGTGCTCTGATTTATTGTAGAGATTTGGATACGATTACACTTAGAGATTTGATCGACTCTGAGGGTAAGCTTATTCCTAAGGATCCACAGCCAGGTGTACATAGAGTTGGTATTCCTAGACCTCCGAGAGCATCTATGCAGGATTTGTATGATAGGATGGGTAGGATGGAGATACGCCAAGAGGCGATAGAGCAGATAGAGTATAGGCAGTCATATCACTGGGATAGGTACTAGGGAGTATTTGATCACATGGCTGGGGTTTATAGTGTTCCACTGCATGGAGCCTATAACCCACTTGGTTATGCTCAGCCGTAGTATGACCAGTATTATCAGCAGTACCTACCTCCGCCACCACAGTATCCACCGCAGTATCAGCAGCAACGGGAGGATGATGATGAGTAGTGTCGAGATGATACGAGTTGGTGTTGTGACCGCATGTTTTGGGTCACTTGTGTTCTGAAAACAATTTCTCTAAAACAATTATTATTATTATTATTATTATTATGGTGTGTAAAATGCCTTTTGTTGGCATTAAAACAATATTATCGTACTTTTTATTAATAATTAATTAGGATTATTATTATTATGTGTTTGCACAATATTTATATTTGTAACAAGAAAGAAAAAGAAGAAAAAGGAAGACGCGAAGCGGAAATGACGTGAACCAAAGATTCAGAATATCAATCACAATTGAAAAGTATTGTTTCACTTTCCCATTTTATCTTTTTCTATAATATTTTCACATTGAAGACAATGCTCATATTAAGTATGGGGGGATAAACTGGAAAAGTTAAAGTTTAAGTTATAAAAAAAGAAGTTAAAAGAAAATCTTTTTGAAAAATAACATTTTATTGATCACATATAAGCAGTCTGAGTGTTGACTGATAACATCACTAGAATATTTATACCACCCAGAAAAAAATTGTGAGGATTAGACTTTAAGAATTAAGGTATCCATCTTTGATACCTAAGATGATTTTTATCTTTAGCTTTCTCGAGTTAAGGAGTGAGCAATTGCAAATATCTCATCCGTCATTACGGCTGTGTATATGTAGTTTTGTCGCCTTTTCTGGAGCATTGATATCGATTTAAAATTATATGAGTGTGCCGGTGATTTGTTCATTCTAGAACCTATGCTTGAAATCTTTATGAGACCGCAGTAGGAACACGTTCGCGTGTTATAAACATTTTACTGATTAAGAGGTGATAAAAAATATAAATATAAGTAAACAATAATTTTGTTCAAAAAGATTTCTAATAAAATTATGTGAGATTTTATCCGTACGAATTGAATGTTGGTATTGCTGTTTAAATGAAGTGTGAAGGTTGCAAACTTCTAAGTTCGTTTGAAGTAGTATGTTTATCCTAAGTATGAGGGGAAAGCAAGTTTCCCCCAAGTTAAAGTGAAATAAGGCAAGAAAGAATGCCAAAGTTTGTAAATATAAAAAAGAGAGAGAAAAAATAAATGATGTGAAGAATTAGTTGGTTACATTACGGATAAGGTGAATTATGATTTTATTACAAACCCTTTTTAACAAATAATAAATAATATCACTAAATAAATTACCTCTTTTGATGTTTATGTTTGGTGCTTGCGCCATGTCGGTGAAGTTTAGTTTCATGTACAAGCCTATGATAATTTGAACATTTCATGAATGCGCGTATGAGTGACTTCCATTTACTATCCATTTTACTAAATGGAGCGAGTGTGAAAAAGAAACTTATCTATAAAAATTTGTGAGTTGCTTTGTCGCGTTATCTATGTTTGTGATCATTAATTTGTTTTGTTAAAATGAAATACTTTCGCTTTGATTGCTTGAGGGCAAGCAATAAGCTATGTATGGGGGAATTTGATAACGCTCCAAATATACATTAAAAATACCTCGAAAATACATTAAATATATATGTTAACGCATGAAATATTGTAATGTTTGCTTGCTTATTGTGTAATATTCATTTCAGAACCAAAAGTAAAGAAAATGACTAAACGTGCAGAAGAATCCCGTTAAATACACTAACGGTCGTTATATGAAGAATCTAGAAGAGAATCCAAGGAAGAATTAATGAACGAGGCCAAAGTGTGGCGCACAATTCTTTTTGTACGGCGTACTTCACAACGAAGTAAATTCCATTTAATTAAACACAAAGTGCGGCGCACAATTTCTCAAGTGTGGCGCACTTCACCTACATTTACAAAAAAATCATTAAGAAGACAATTATTAAGCAACCTTTGAGTTGCCATTTTTCCCAACTGAAGACCCATGGATGTGTATAAATAGAGGACAAAATTTGCTTCTCAAATCATCCCTTTCTTCATTCTAAATCATCTCTAACACACACATCTCATCTTTGATCAAGAATAGTGGTTAGGAAAGTGTTATAGGCGAATTGTTGAAGAATCACCTTGTTCTTCATCATATTTCGGGTTATAATCGAAGGAAGTTGTGGTTTGATCTCAGAAGGGTGTGTTAAGAAGTTATTATAGTGGTTATAGTTGAATTTCCAAGTTGTTATAATATCAATTTGAAAGAAAGTTCTTGTAGCAGTGAACCATTTTGCTATTGTAATATTTCTCAATTTCAGGTCCTTTTACGACTCCTATTATTTGTCACTATTTATTTTGGTCCGATACACGTTTACTTTTAGTTTTGCTTTTGAGCTAAATCGCGTAGACTAGAAATAACCATTTAATGTAAACGATCATCAAATAAATTAAGGTTTACATCAACCAAGTAATATATAATTATTAAGAAGATAATTATGTACCTTGCGTATTTTATTTTTATTGGTCACGTAAAAGGGTTATGTTTCGCAATAAAATACTTTTGGACATACCCTGGAAATACCTAGACTTACCTAGACTCAAACCAATACCCACTTTTAAAACCTTAACACAAAATTTAATCAATTCTTGTGTTAAATACCCACTATGGCCGAATAATGGGTACCAAACTCACTAGAAATCTTCAATTTTGATCACAAGTACTTGTACATCCTAGTTCTCATTAATATGTGTCCTAATTGTCTCCACTAATATATTACACATTGGATAATAACCAAATTGTTTCTCTTTTGCCCCTTAGGCCACGGCTAAACACAAGACACACACACAAATCCTTAAGATTTTAAGAATCAAGCAAATCTTGTACATCACTAGCCTAATTAAAACTTGTACTTAAGTGGTTTAGCTTAATACAATGGGAAACTAACTAGAAACCTCAAAAACCACTAGTTAAGGGCACGGTTTGGTTTACTATGTGACTAGAAGAGTTAACTAGCTCACTTGCCTATAAATACTCACACAAACTCACCATATTACACTCTTGCAACTCACACACACCTTAAACTCTCTCAAGCAACTAAACGCATATTTGTTTCTTGTGTTCGAGTCTCAAACCGCAAACAAACCCCTTCCTTGATCTCATTCGAACTCACAAACACCTCTAGGTTATCACACAAGGTCACAAGAAGATTTACAAGCTAAGGTTGGGTATTTGAATAAGCTTAGAAGCTTGGGTTGGGTCATTACGATCGTGTGAGCGGTTGGGTTGACACTCTACTCATTCCAATACACGACCACGCCACTAGGACTCTTGTAAGTCTCGTTTGAACCTATACCACTCGTATTATACTTGTTTTCTTTATGAACTAGACAATATGTCACGTATATATATAATGTGTTAGCGTGAGTTCGCGAATAATAAACAACATGCGTGTTATACGCAAATGTTATTGCGTATGACGACGTGTGTGGTGTTAAAATGTAAAGGACCAAGTAACGTGACCTAGTAACAAGCAAGGGTTTGAAAACCGTTCGAATATAAGAAAACCCCACGTAAACTTTCGTTGTAAACAAAATAAGATGGCTTGGGAATACGTATACGACCCTAATAAACACTTGCATGTAAAACACGACGCGTACACAAGTTAAATACACGACATTTTTGTCACTATGGCCTTTCGAGACTTATGAAGGTTACAAGGAGAAACAATGGGCCACGTTGGGCTTGTGAAACCTACAAGTGCTCACAGTTTGGGCCCAATAGCCCATGTCCGACCCAACTAGCCCAACAGTGGAAAGCCACGGCTTATTAATAAGCTTATTCGGGCTTATTAATTAAGCTAAGCAAACTAGTAAACTTATATGTGACAAACATGCATGAGTTAGACTCCTATTAGGCCTCTCTAGCCCAATAGC
>BQNB010156316.1:0-15282 GCA_026074375.1 Tanacetum coccineum | reverse complement strand
GTCTACGCGACGGCATCACTTTGTGATCCTGACGCCGTCGCCATGTAGACGATTCTAGATCCTCTTTAAGTCGGCCACATCCGGACGCCGTCGCCATATTCCTGACGCCGTCACTATATAGATCATGACGGCGTCGCTTTTTGCTTGCAACGCCGTCTCCAGCCACTGTTTGCAAAAGTCATCATGAGATTTGGTGTAGGTTCGTAATCTTGTCCGTTTCTTCTCCAAATGAGCCCAAGTCACGTGTATTTCCTCCAAAAGTCATCCAAGTGCTAAAAACCTAAAAATAAACGATTAAACATGGAATCTGGGCATATTTGCATAATTTAGAGGGTTTAATGACCCTGAAATAGTGTATAAAATGACACATCATCCAATACCCCTACACCTGGGATTTGCTTGTCTCAAGCAAATGGGCTTTTCTACCTAGACAATAGCAATATGAGGGTCATTTAACATACTCTTTAAAAGTATTTTACAACACAACCTTCTAGACCTCGTAATTAAAAGCATAGAAAGTACATACTAGCACCTCACATAAGTGTTTGGGATTCTCTCTTTCTCTCGGGTGTATAAAAATTTATAACATAAAGGGGAAACAGAAAATCAACACTCATTAACTGTCATAGCATATAAATTACCATAGGCTTGGTAAATGATCAAACCTCCACCGCTAGACATAGGCATAATACATTACTGTCAAAGAGGACTAATAAAGGGTTGTGGGGTGTAGGTGTAAGATAACATTAACGAAAACGGATGGGATACATTTTGGTGGTGACTTTTGGGTGAATTTAAAGTGGAAGGGTTAGCTAATTATTTATACGAATACACGCTGATTTGGTTGCTAAGCCAAGACTCGGACAAAGATATATAAACTTTACAAAACTCTATACAAATCTCTTTTTTTTTCTTGACTCTAATATAAACATAGACATAAAAAATGGCAGCCCGTACATTTTTTTCACTCTTTTTTATATACATTTCTTTCATACACTTTTGTCCTGCCATTGCTTAAACATATAATACATCATGGGGGTTTATAGATACTCCCCTACACTTGAACTTTTACATACTCGGTTATTTAAAATCTAACTAATGACCCGATTTGAGTTGGATCAAAATAACATGGAGCTTATTGAGCTCTATTAGGGGTAATAAATTACTTCTTCCTCAATTCTTTATAGGATGAATACTACCATGAATCTCAATCGTCCCAAAACAATATTTACAATGATAAGGACTTAGCAACCGTGTACTCAATAATTAACTTGGGTTAAAACAATAATGTACTAAAGGTGAGTACATACAAGGTAGGCTAAGGCGATTTGGGTGTAAGGATTGGTTTAAGGGTTGACAATGCTCTTCATTAGTAGTCATGCTTAACCAAAAAATTACGAGAACCGTGAAAAATGATAGGATCAGAGGGTTGTACTAGGGGTATCCTGCACTAAAAATGAGTGCATGGCAAAGGTGTAGAATAGTTATATGATCGTTGTGACCATCATAACAATTACAGCTTTAAAACATGGGTTAATCCTAGTGCCTCTTTTCTAGCAAATCCTAATACTCACTATGCGGTCTCGGGATGCATCACAAAAAACAAGTTCTAGAATTTAATATACTACCGGTACACTCATATAATTTAACACTGATACCATTGTTCTAGAAAAGGCAACCTAGACCACACGTACACATCCGTAACGACGGAATAGACACATATGACTTCATTCGAACCTTAACTCGAACAAGCTAAAGGTATAAATTATCTTGGGTATCAATAATGGATACCCGAATTCCTAAAGATCTAAAGGCGAACCTCGCATTTTTGAGGTGGAATTTTAAGGGTTTTTATGATAGTCATACACATTCCTATCCATGAGATGCTATTAATACTCGGTTTTCGTCGGTATGTGTCATAAAAAAATGGGTCAAAATTACCTTTTTATGCTATGTTTTGATATATTACCCATTATTTTAAGGAACAAGCAAATGTCAATTGAAGGAATAGTTTCTAAGGATAATTCCCCCTACACTTAAGTTGAACATTGTCCCCAATGTTCTATAGAATTACCCATAAAAACGAATAAAGGGAAAAGAAAACAAGGAAAAGAAACTAGTACTCCCCTGGTTTGCTCAATAATAGAGAAGAAACATGCGATAACTGGTTAAATCGTCCTTCAAGAATCATCCAATGAAACTTCCTAAGAACTTACAAGCTTCTTCTCGTCAAATATAACCTGTAATCAAAGACAAAGACAACTACACCAAGCATAAAATCGCCGGGATAGATATAAATACAATGAGAATTTAAGGTTTTGACTCTATGAAAGCAGTAAAGATAGGATGAGATTAATGATATAATCATAGGTTTATGCAGGTTTACAAAAGAATTACAAATTTTAAATATTGCACATTTTATTTTTCAGAAATACAAAAAAAATTCGAATTTTTACATTCCTGGAGACGCGACGCCGTCGGGTATTAATTCCGACGCCGTCTCCAGCGTCTGTGAAAAATTCTTCTTCGTTTTTAATGAGAAATTTCCTGCACGCAATTTTATTAATTAAATCTGAAGAAAGCACTGCATAAAAACCTGGAATTAATCATTACAATCATATGACTCGAAACTGACGCGAATTAATCTAAACAATTTATTTTAAATGTTTGAATTTGGTTCTTAAAAACCGGATATATTCCCCTACACTTATTTTGTTGCAAAATATCTTTGATTGCAAATAAGACGAAGTTATAAACAAAGAAAGCATGATTACAAAATTCATTCAAACATAATAAAACAAACAATAAAGAATTAAAACACACGACACTCCTAAGTGCGGGAAAAGTAAACATTAGGTTGCCTCCCAAGAAGCGTTTTTCTTTATTTATGAGTCTTGTAGCTAGACTCGAAGTCACACGTTCTTACGTGACTTCATGAATGCTCACGTGTCCACGAATGAGCCATTCTTTCATACTTTCATCCACTTGGTATTCGGGACCTAGGTTCAAACAGTTCTTGTACATAAATTTGTTCTTTTCGTACGCATTCTTTAACCCGTTAGTTAGATCTCTTTGACTTAGCACAAGGATAGGTGGGATCTAACTCCATGATACATGCCCCCAACGTTTAAACCTAGGTATGGTGCATGGCATTTGGAATGTGTAATTATCAAAGATCCTATTGAAAGACATTAATCCCTTAGCGCAATCATATTTGAGTTTAGTGATTTTCCTAAAGGGTTTACCCATTACAACTTCAGCCTTATTTATCTGAATAAATTCTCTTATGTCTTCTAATACCACAAAATCCGTGATGTAGGTGAAGCTGCCTACAAACACGTAGACAACCCTAACAACGGCGACTAAGTTTTTCCCTGTATTTTCTAATCCTTATACCATTATAGTGTTGTAGGCTTTACGCGTGATAATGTTCATTGGTAAGAAGGGGTCAAAGTAGGCGACAAACTTCCTAAATCCGATCATACATTGGAATGCCAAGTCATCCCCATCAAAACTATTAATTGCCTTTTCTCGGCGTAGCATTCCAACATTCGCGTACTCAATCAATTCATTAAGCACTTCACCATCATCTAAATGAGGAAAGGGAGAAACAAGGGGCGTGTCAACCGATTCATCATCGGACTCAAGGTCATTCATATTAGTCTCATTAGGTTGGTTGGCGAAGTTATTAAGGAATCGTTCAATACTCTCTAAGCGAGAGTCAACAAAGGCCGAAATTCTTTGTAGCTCGTGGAGCTCTTGGACGGCTTGTGCGCGCAGCGCAGCTGGTAGGACAAGACGATTATTGGTTGATGGTGGATTCGCATTCTCCATAATGAAGAATGGAATAGTCAATGAAAATTACGAACAGACACACAAAGAAAAGATAGACTACAGGAAAGCTAATATACGGAATTAAATTCTCACTGGAAAGGATTCAAGTGAGTAGAACTAAGTTAAACTATGATCGAAACCTAACTATTCCCCGATAACGGCGCCAAAAACTTGATGTGAGGGTTGCGAAGACTTCACAGGAAGTTTTACAATCCCCTAGGCAGTGTACCTAGTCGTTGCAGTGTAGTATAGGCAAGACTCGGGGGTTGTTATCGTTCTCTAGGGGAATAGGTTGGGAAGAATTGATCACGATCTAACAGAATTCTAGAGGTTGAGAGAAGGTTATTTTTGTATTTTTATATTTAATGAAAGTAGGTAAATCTATGGTTTGAGAGGTTGGCATGTTTAACTAATAACTAAACTAATTAATATCTAATCTACTGGTGATAACTTTTATGATAAGTAAATGTATTTACCTAATCATGCACTACTCCTCAGATTGCTTCTCCTAGATCCGTTGCTTTGTCACACTTGTGATGATCTATGTAAGTATTTCCTAGGTCATGAACGGATTACACGAACCCGTCATCTATTTAATATTTCGTTAAGGCAACAAACAAGTAAGGTAGTATGAAGACTATTACAAGGCCCCTAAGAGTATATTAAATGCATGTGAAATACCTTAAGAGGGATCAACCATATAGTGGGTAAGGTAGTATGAAGAGTGTTACCGATGGTATCCTTTCTACACTACTCGCATTTCCCTAGACATATCAACAGCGATACACACAAAAGCTGGTTTCTAAAGCCTAACGTGCACATTCATCAACAAGAAGCAACATCAAAAGGATATAAAACCTAAGTTTCATGTAATCATAGATAAATACAAAGGAGGGTTTAGCCTCGCATGTTATAAATAAAGCAAGAAGATAAATTAATCAAACAACACATGGACATATTGAATGATTAAAGATAAATAACCTTACTTGATTAAAATATGGATTCAAGGTAGTACAATAGGGTTTTGAGGCCCTAAAAATGACCTATAAAGCTCCTAAAACGACTAGGGTTCGTCTCCCTAGGGTTATACAAAATTATCCCAAAGTTACACACTAAAACCCTAAAAATGGATTTATATGTATAGAGTTGTCGATGCAACGGCGTCGCTTTGTGATCCTGACGACGTCGCCACGTAGACGATTCTATATCCTCTTTAAGTCGGCCACGTCCTGACGCCGTCGCCAAATTCCTGACGCCGTCACTATATAGATCACGACGGTGTCGCTTTATGCTTGCGACGCCGTCTCCAGCCACCGTTTGCAAAAGTCATCATGAGATTTGGTGTAAGTCCGTAATCTTGTCTGTTTCTTCTCTAAATGAGCCCAAGTCACGTGTATTTCCTCCAAAAGTCATCCAAGTGCTAAAAACCTGAAAACAAACGATTAAGCATGTAATCTAGGCATATTTGCATGATTTAAGGGGTTAAATGACCCCGAAATAGTGTATAAAATAACACCTCATCATAAAACAAAAGAATTGCATATGTTCCATTGTTCTTGTCTTAATATATCCTCATCTGTTGGCCTTTCACATTTACCAGTTATAAAACTAAGTTTGTTTTTAGTATGTAAAGCCAATTTTATAGCAGCAGACCAAACTTTATAGTTTTCTGTGCCTCCGATTTAAAAGAAATAAGTAGATTACCATTAGAATCATTTCAATGGAAAAACAAAGGATCAAAGTCAATAAGCTTCAGCTCCTCAGAGCTGGAAGCGTGTCCCTTACCCTTTTTAGGTTTACTAGTTTTAGGATCAATATCTTCCACTTCAACCATACTGCCAACAGAACAAAATCACAAGACATGATCAAAACACAACCAAGAAACAAAAAACAGAAATAACAAATAACCACCTGAAGGAAGATTATCAAAAATTACCACACTATGGACCAATCAATCAGTACATAAATTCCTTGCCTTTCAAGAAGGTAGGTCAAGCCAATCAGATCAAAGGGTATAAACCTATGAAAACACCCACTAATGTAATCAAGAAATAACAACTGCCTACTCCTCAATCACAAGTAAACCACCAATCACAACTACACAAACAAACAAATCCCTTAAACTATCCCTTCCACCAATTCTACAAACCTAACAAAAAACTAAGAGAATGAATGGAGTGAGAGGTGTTACAGAGCACGCGCAGCTACAAAGCAACCTTAAGATCAAGAAGGTCTTAATCCACACAAATCAACCAAGCACAACGGAAACACCTAAAAAAACAAGAAATCAACCGATTAAAAACAGAATAAAGACAAATAACAACAAGATTCAAGAAACCCTAATTTTAATTTTAGGGTTTTGACTCAAATTTGATTCAATCACACAATTGAATCACTATCAAACCAAGAATTAGACACAACAAAACCTAAATTAGGGTTTGATACAGGAAACCTTAATTTTAAGCAAATCGCCCAAAAAAACACCCACAATGACCAAATCTCTCAAAAGACAGTGATTAGACACTCAACAACACTACCCCTCTCTTAATTTTAAGAAACCCCCAAAAAATTTCCAAAACCCTAATTTTTAAAAAACTATAGATTTTGAAAAAAAAAACTCGTTTAATCAAGATCAAAACACAATCAGAGCACACTACTACAAAAACAGGCTAATGCAACGAAAAATTTGCATTGGTAGATTTTTGTTGCAAATTTGCAACCGTAATGCAACGAATTAGCAACCAAATAGCAACGATATAAAAAATGGTTGCAAATCCGTTGCAAAATCTAAACTAATTTCTTATACATTTATATTTATTCTTTCCATTGCAAATGTGTTGCAAATTATAAAAATTTGCAACGAAAAAGCAACCGAAGACAAAATTTAAAGCTAAAAAAACTATCATTTTTTCCGTTGCAATTCGGTTGCAAATTTTCATAATTTGCAACGGACTAGCAAGCGAAGATAAAATTTAAATCTAAAAAAAAATTATCATTTGTTTTCCGTTGCAATTCGGTTGTAAATTTTCATAATTTGCAACGGAATAGCAACCAAAGATAAAATTTAAATCTAAAAAATATCATTTGTTTTTCGTTGCAATTCGGTTGCAAATTTTCACAATTTGCAACAGAATAGCAATGGAAGACAAAAATTATCACTTATTTTCTGATGCAAATCCGTTGCAAAAAATAAATTTGAACGAAATAGCAGCAAAAGACATAATTTAAATATAAATGATATAATTATTTCTTTCGGTTGCAATCCCGATGCAAGAAATTAGCATGAGAATCGCAATAAAAAATTAATATAAAAATGTTAAAAAAAAATTATTGTCGTTGCAAATCCTTTGCGTTTGTTTTTTTTCGTTAATCCACTAAAGGACGCGTGAAAATATTGATGATCATCGTAGGAAGGGTAATGCTCACATAGAGTAAATAAGTATACGTGTCTATGGTAGGGTATTGGTGGTCACCCACATGATGATAGAGAGGGAATGGAGTTTTGGTTTAGAGGATGGACTATAAATCCTTTATAATGTCTTTGCATTAATAGGCTTTAATGGGATAATCCTAATATAATTGAAAAACCTTTTAACCAACCATAAGTACATAAGTTTGACAACTTGTCAAACTTAATCCCTATGTGGGATTCGACCGACCATATAACCCTAAGGGTGTATGGTTTTGCCTTGTGATGTACTTTGTAGTGCACACTATGTGTTCGTTGAGTTTGCAACATTTTGTGTATGAAATGTAAAACGACTGATTAAGTATGTCTTGGATCACTTAGCAACAAATATCACCCTCTTACCATGCTAACCTTTTACCTCTTGCCAACTATTTTCTCCCTTTTTATTTCTCTTTTATATCTCTTCACATACAAGAACCTAATCCACCCTTATGTGTTGTCTAGATCGAGTCTTTTTATTCTAGTCAAGTATTCTTGATGTCTTGTAACAAGTATTTAAACACTCTCATATTCATTTGTAACTAAGTGTCAAGTCTTACTCCGGGTGCAGAGAAGCAAGTGTGTAAGTCTCACTGTAGGTGCAAAGAAGCAATGGTGCTCTGCATGGAAAGAGTTTTTTGAGTCAAAAATAGAGTGGGGGTGGGAGGGGTATGAAAGAAAAGAGACAAGGTGATGGTGTTGCTCTGAGTTGTATGGGTGATGCTCAGATCTCAAACACGGTTGACGATGTTGGTACTCCTTTGATGTTAGACTCTTATACATCTGACTGACATGTACATTCAATCATGGGGTAGATCAAGCTATGCTAGAGCTTTGATTGAGGTTCAGGCTTATGTGGAGCTGAAAGATAATATTATGGTGGTTATGCCTAAACTTTTTGGGGAGGGGTTCTATACGTGTAATGTTCGTGTTAACTATAAATGGAAACCTCCCAAATGCACGTGTTGTAAGGTTTTTGGTCATGTTCAGGATGAGTGTTCTAAGAATAAAGTCTCGGATGTGGTGAAGAACATGAAGAAGCCTAGCCAAACTCATAGAGGTGTTCCGGTTGGTCCTAAAGTGGGATTTAAATCAACTAAGCAAGTGTATAGACATGTTTCTAAAAAGAACAATGTCAACACTAGTGGTAATAAGAAGAAAGATGTGGAGCCTACAAAAGAGGTTAGTAAGTCAAACTCATTTGATGTGCTTAATTCGGTTGAATATTCTTGTACCTGGTGCGGTCAAGCTTGGGGTTTGGTACTTCTTTGGTAAGAATCATTAGGAGGTTCAACATATCGAGATGTGGTGTGAGTTGTGATGTTAGGATGCTTCAGCGTTACGTATGACAAGTAATGTCAATGAGCTAAACCATTAGTCTCAACAAGACATCTTATCTTTCAAACTTGATAATCTCAATCTAATAGTCTCAACAAGAATTCCATAAAGCTAATCAACACTTCTTTGTTCCCCTCTGAATAATTTGTTATTTCTCTCCTGCCATATTAGATAAACACTGGCAGAGAGTCGCAACCTTTTTATTATACTGTCAATAGCATTCCCATTATACTTCAAAGCCATATTTTTCACTATTTTATTCCATTCCACTTCAGTTTACCTTAAATTCATCTTCTGCTTAGCTATGTTCCAAAATTAATTTAAATACTTGCATTGGAAGAATAGATGCTTGTAAGAGTCATCATCATGAATACAAAGAGAACACACCATCATATCATAGGATCCCTAACTCTTGATTTTATCCTGCGTAATTAACATGTCTTGTACAACCAACCACAATACGAATGCAAGTTTGGGAAACGTTGATGTTGTGCGATATATACTAATATAATCTACACTACATATAATGGAGGAAGACACTGCTCTTCATTAAATGATTTCAAACTTAAAAATTACAACATACAAACATCTATAAATAGTGCACAACTTTTTAATACACTAACACATTACAAACTTGAAAGTTGAAATATACAAACAAAGAAACATATTATACAAATTTTTTAATACATAATTAATACTCTTATTAAACACCCGATTATTTAGAAATACAAATATTCATGCAATATGTACACTTAAACAATTCATAAACACACACTTATTGACTGATCAACACATTTAATATTATTTTTATAACACACCTTAATCCATTAAACACAATAATTAATGTTACTTTTAAACACCATAAAATAAAAAGTACATGTTATTATACACATTGTATAAACTAATAAAACACACAAAGCTTCATACAATTTATTTGCTAATACATATAGTTTTAAAACCGGCCAGACCAACGGGTCACCCGGGAACATGAGTGGCCGCCGTTTCGGCTAGCAAATAAAAGCCCTCCGAAAATGAACCGGAGAAAATCGGTCGAAACTTATAAAAATGAGTGAACCTCATCAGAATCATTTTCTTTTTGTTTTTCTCAAGTTAATCACATATTCACAGGGTACCCGCTGCCACGCGCGGGTACCCTGCTAGTATAATATAATGTGATAACAGATTTTACCGAGTGACATAATAACTTTCGATTATTCAAAGACTTTAATACCTACAATTAATTTTTTTATTGTCTTTTTTATTTACAAAAGAAGAGTTATACTAAAAAAAATTCCCACCCATCTCAATTTTCGTTTCCCGTCCGTCTCAAAAGTTCTCTTTCCCCAAAAATTTTTGTTTCCCCTAATCTACCACCTACCACACACCATTACACCAACACCACCAAAACTTTGTTACACACACACACTAGATCTAGATCTAAAATATGAACCACCATAGCTACAAGAATTTTCTCTTTTTTATCAACACACACTACCTCCAAATATGTACTTGTTGACGGTTTATCATTTGACCATTCCAAAGGTATGTCTCATATATAAATCACATCATTGTACCTCTTACTAAGTCGATTCTTAATACTTCAATTTTTTTCAGAAGTTTCTAATGTGTCTGAAACTTCTTTGGTAGGTGTGGTCAAACTGAGGATGGCTTATATCAGATGCCGTGTTGTATCCTCTACTGACGATGCTCAATCCTTTATGATGTAGAAGAAACTGTAAGCGAGCTCTATTTTGACACATTCATTTAGGAATAGTTCGATTCGGGTTATGCTCTGCCTCTAATGGGTCAAAAGGGATAAATATGTTAAACATTTGCTTGTAAGGAAACTGGCCAAAACATGTCAAGAGTACCAAAGGTGTATTCTTAATGCATCAAATTCCAACATCCTATATAACTATATTAAATAAACTATTGCATCTATGTAGTCTTTGTAATCATATTTGACAAACAAATTGACTGTTAAGAGTTAAATTGTGATAAAAGTGTCTTAGGCATCCTAACCTGACCTAATACACTATGACCCACACTTAAAAAAACCATTTTGTTACCTCTAGTCATAGTTTTTGTAGATTATCTTCTTAATGAAAGGGATATTTATAAAAACCTGTAGCTTTGTGGGAGAATTTTGCTCTAATTAGTCTTAATATACTAATTTGCTCATACATGCTATAGCTACATGTTGAATAATTGACAGGTGACAAGCATCTTTGAAGACATAGCGAAAAAAGAGCTAACATATGCGTTTATACATTAGGTAATACATTCAGCCTTTGGTACTAATTGTTAGGTGTTATAATGAGTGTTTGGTGCTGATTATTGAGTGTAGTTATGCTTAAATTTGTTATCTAACTTAAATTAAAATTTAAGTATATATACAAGGAATATGACTTTGACTAATACATTAGTTAGTAGTTTGTATTTAGTTATTAATTGATATTTTGATCATCTATCTTAGTTTTTGAATATATGTTTTATGTTTAGTTGATGCACTTGTAAAAAACAAAAATGATTTGATGCATAAGAAAAGAAATTGTTAATCACAAGATATAATTTGAAGAGCTTAAGAATTGATGATGTTAACCAATGATGTTTTAGAGATCTATCATTAGGAATAGGTTATCCGAAGTGTATTTTGTTGATATACAGCTTCTTATCTCTACATTTTAGATGAAAGGGCACTAGTAGTATGCCGATTCATGTTGTTCTTTTATATTTCATAAACGTTGGTTTATTCCGTGAGATTCCACTACGTTTTAACCTCTAGAAGGCACAATAACCATAAGCAGGTAAAAATATTATGGTTTATGTAACAAGTACTATGCCATTGATATTCCTTAGATATGCTAGCAGTCGGATGTTTGTGCTTATAGTAGTTAACTTTATTCAAATGGAAAAATATTGGTCATTTTTTTACATACAATACTATAAGCATAACAGTTTAGCAATCTATTTATGCTTATAGTATAATATTTTATCCTGTTTCATTTGTCCCCATTTTGTAGGTTTTATGACCAGCCTGTCATTGTTCGTTCCATCACAGAAATTCTGCAATTTAGATTTATCGAACAATAGCCAACATGGATCGCTGTTCCATGGGAGGATGAATGACCAAATGTGGTTGTCGTTTGATGTATGTCCTTATAAGCTTTTATATTCGTAAAATTTAAGCAGCCTCTAATTAAAACCCTTTGAATTTTTTATGTGCAGAACTTGTATCATTGGCATCTAATAAAAGAGGAAGTTATACAAGAAATGTTTTATGCAAAACACTGCAAGACGGTTCAACGGTATGCCGAATGCATCTAGATGATTCAAAGATTGCTTAGACGTTTCCACAAAACACACAACCTCTCGCTTCTTGTCCCTAGTAAACAATATGTGTCTCTTTAATATGTGTCTCTTACTCTATAACTCTAACTTGTAACAATTAGTTGGATAGAACACTTTGATAATGTTATGGTATTTTTCCATTTTGGGTATTCATATGAGAAGTATTTTTGTTTTAATTTGCATTTTTGGAGATATTTGGTTCTAAATTGTGGCATAATACAGGATAAAACTGAAATAATATGGGCAAAAAAATCTGCAGGTTTTGCAACGGAATTTGAATTATCGAACTTTGAAAATGGATTTTGTGTCGAAAGAATTCCGTTGCAAAATATAACTGCTGCAAAAACAATTACAAAATGTTGCGGTTGCAAAAGTTACCGTTGCAAAACCCCTGACAAAATTTAATCGTTGCAAATTATGTGTCGTTGCAAAAAGACTTCTTGTAATTCCAACGAATTATGTTACGTTGCAAAATGGTGGCAAAAGTTTTTTACCCATTGCAATTCTGTTGCAAATCAAATTTGCATGGAGCCTTTTTGCAATAGTCGAAATTGGTTGCATATCCATTGCAAACAGCCTTTTTCATCGGAAATGCAACGGATTTTGACTGTTGCATTAGGCCTGTTTTGTTGTAGTGGCAACCTTGCTCTGATACCATGTAAACTTTTATAACAAAATCATTGATTACTTACAAAATTAAAGATTTACAACTGAACACAACCAACCACCCCTTAGTTCAGTTGTTTACAATCAGAATCCAGTTTTACAATACAGATTAAAACTAACACTAAACGATTACAAACCCTAAAACTTTAACAATCTGAGAGAGATAAAAAATATGAGAGAGATTTTCTTGAATTGTATCCTAAAGAATAAAGGAGCTGCACTTTATTTATACAGCTACAACTGGTGCCTTGACATCTTCTAATCTTGACCACCTTGACCCCTTGAACTTCCAAGAATCTTTAAAAACATCCCTCCATTCTTTAAGTACCTGAAAATAACACAAACAAAACTACAACCAACTTTTACAAGTTGGCAAAATAGATCCCTCAAACTTTTCCGGTTTAGCTTACAACTATGATATTCAATAGGTACATACCATGAAAAACTCTTGATGCAAATGTCTAAAGGACGCATGTCAATTATGACTTGTGAAATTTTGATCCTTTGTTTTATTATATTATCTTTCTTTTTGTTATATTGATGGTTGATTGTCATTTCAACGTGATGATAGATATATCAAACTAAACTTAGAAATAGACATATTTGTTTCATAAATCAAGTTTCAATATCGGATCGTTTTTTTTTTGAAACGGCAACTTTATTAGAACTAGCAAGATGCTAAAAAGAGAATTACATGGAAATTAAATGCGGGTTTTTTAACCAAGTTTCCCAAGAGAACGCCCTACTACTTCTATTAGAATACCAAAAAAATGACCACGAAATAATATCGTCGTAAGACCATTCCGAACAGTCTAGCGGAGAACATAAAAATAAGCATGATCGAACACATCCAATGCCTCCACAAGCACACAAAAAGACACTTCCAGAATCGAATATTTAATTGAGTGTGGACTCGGATAGAAAGAAACCAGCCATCCCAATCCGAAAAGGAACTAAAAACATAGGAGAATCAAATCACACCAAAGACAATCTTACGAATCACGACTTGGCCAAATTGCAACGAAAAAAACATGATGGAAAATCTCCACAGCAATATCGCAGAGGGAGAAGGGGACATAAGGAAGAATCCACTGCGACACCTCTTCGGCTTAGATTAAGTCTCGTAGGTAACCGATCACGACGAGCACGCCAAGCAAAAACATTGACCTTGATCGGGATACCTTGACATCTTCTAATCTTGACCACCTTGACCCCTTGAACTTCCAAGAATCTTTAAAAACATCCCTCCATTCTTTAAGTACCTGAAAATAACACAAACAAACTACAACCAACTTTTACAAGTTGGCAAAATAGATCCCTCAAACTTTTCCGGTTTAGCTTACAACTATGATATTCAATAGGTACATACCATGAAAAACTCTTGATGCAAATGTCTAAAGGACGCATGTCAATTATGACTTGTGAAATTTTGATGTTTCGTATATTATCTTCTTTTTGTTATATTGATGGTTGATTGTCATTTCAACGTGATGATAGATATATCAAACTAAACTTAGAAATAGACATATTTGTTTCATAAATCAAGTTTCAATATCGGATCGTCTACTCAAAAAATGGAGCTTCTAACCCCGTGTTTATGAATTTTAATAAGTATATCTTGAGATCGAGTTAAATATGTGTGACTTCGTTATATATTTTCCCGGTTACATTATTTAATATTTCAGTAAATTAGTCAACTTGAAGTGAATGGTCATTCCTATCTTTGTACTACGTATTTGACATGGTTGTGGGTAAGTTCATGCCCCTATAATTTGTCAATGTTTAGGTGAAAGTTTGTTAGATATCAACAAGCATGTACTAATGTACATCCACACATATATAAGGCATGCATGTTAATATACACACGCACGCACACACACGGTAAAGATATATATTTAATCAAAAAAACTAAAATTATCTAAGAGCATCAAAGTGGTTCATTCACTAAAGGTGTCGTTAGTTCAAGTTTAGTTTAAGACAATAAGTATATTGTTACAGTAGTTGTTTATAAAGTATATATCAAAAATGCCTATCTTAAAAATTAGTTGTCCATTCCGTTTTTCTTTTAAACACTTTTTGAATCCGACATATATTTGCTTCGAATGAATTAAATCTAACAAAAACTTGAACCCGATGGCGAGCAGTAAAATCAGTACTGAACGCATGCGCATATGCTATCTTTACTTAATCGCGAAAATATGGTTCCGCACCATAACTTCACGTTGGTTCAGAACATTGGATGTTTTGATGAAAATTTTTGAGAACTACAACATTTAACACTATCCCCAGCGACAATTTTGATGTTTCCCGGGCGACTTGTCGCTGGGGATAGGTTTCCCGGGCGACATGTCGCCCGGGATAACATTATTGCAATTTTTTTCATACACAAAATAACATGTCTAGAACATATCTTGATCCTAGAAGTGCAAGCGGTGAAATTGCATAAAATCTATTAATAGATGTGTCTTTGTGTGTGTTTAAGAGCTTTTTGGTGGTGATGACACGTGACCACTGAAATTTATGAGACGATCTGTGTAATTATGTCATGCATTACATATCAAGTACGCATCTTCTACCCATGATATGAAATTTCAAAGACATCTTTTAAATGCATCGCATGTGCTATCGGAAATCTTGAATTCTTG
>BQNB010156315.1:0-13288 GCA_026074375.1 Tanacetum coccineum | reverse complement strand
AGACACATAAACATGCTCAAATCATAAACTATAAAAAGCTATTAGAACCCAAATCGCATAAAATAAATAGTAAGCAAATGATAAAAATTGTTCCAAAAAGGAACAATTAAAAAAACTTTAAAAATTGAAACTATACCTGTGCTATTTTTGGGGACTGTGGTTGTTCGGAGGTGAAACGGTGATTCGTGTTGTAGTTAGGATATGAGATGGCGATGGTTTGGTGGGTCGGCGGCAACAGTTGAGATGCAAGATGTGCTTATGAAAAATTAGAAGAGAAGAGGATGTATGGATGACAAATCAGATAAGATATAGTGGGAAAAAATGTTATTTTGATTTTGGGGAAAAGTTCAAGCGGGACACATGAAATTTTTAGGAGAGGGAAACCGGGAAAGATTAAGATAAATAAAAACATTTAAATATTGTATAAATTAATGTACCTATGGAAAAATAAAAAACATAAAATTAATGTACCTGCGGCAGGTGTTGTTTATGTTTATAGTACCTGCGGCAGGTGTTGTTTATGTTTATAGTCATGTGGTTTTTTGTTCCGTTTTTTATCACCCGCGCTCCGTTGCGGGTGGTGTCGTTTATGTTTATAGTCATGTGGTTTTTTGTTCCGTTTTTTATCACCCGCGCTCCGTTGCGGGTGGTGTCGTTTATGTTTATAGTCATGTGTTTTTACTTTTGCGATATGGTTACATGTTCATGCGTATATAAGTTCGTGTACTTACATACTAAACATCAATGCATACAATGAATGTCATAAACGCACATGTGGAACACACACGCGTAGATATTCATACACACGTAATGATTTGTTACACAAAAGGTTATACCTAAACCAACACGTATACTTGCGATACGCACATAAATAGTTACGTTAATAAACAAACACATATAATATTAAACTACAAACACATATGAATACATACTAATTAACGTGTGAATGTGTAAGTAGGTAGAAACGTAAAGATGGTATTTTTGTGGGAAATCTGTGGGTATTTACACAGGAATTTCCCACGGATTTATCAACTTGGTGGGTAATCTATGGGAAATTACCCAAGACTTTCCCACGGACACAATCATTTTCTTTTACTTTTACGATATGATTATACGTTCAGGCGTATACAAGTTCGTATACTTACATACTAAACATCAATGCATACAATGAATGTCATAAACGCACATGTGGAACACACACGTGTAGATATTCATACACACGTAATGATTTGTTACACAAAAGGTTATACCTAAACCAACACGTATACTTGCGATACTCACATGAATAGTTACGTTAATAAACAAACACATATAATATGAAACTAAAAACACATATATAGGCATACTAAGTAACGTGGGAATGTGTAAGTAGGCAGAAACGTAAAGACGATATTTTTGTGGGAAATCTGTGGGTATTTACACACGTATTTCCCACGGATTTATCAACTTGGTGGGTAATCTGTGGGAAATTACCCACGACTTTCCCACGGACATAATCGTTTTCTTTTACTTTTACGATATGGTTACACGTTCAGGCGTATACAAGTTCGTATACTTACATACAAAACATCTATCGATACAATGAATGTCATAAACGGACATGTGAAACACACACGTGTAGATATTCATACATACGTAATGATTTGTTATACCTAAACCAACACGTACACTTGCGATAATCACATGAATAGTTACATTAATAAACAATCACATATAATATGAAACTAAAAACACATATATAGACATACTAAGTAACGTGGGAATGTGTAAGTAGGCAGAAACGTAAAGACGATATTTTTATGGGAAATCTGTGGGCATTTACACACGTATTTCCCACGGATTTATCAACTTGGTGGGAAATCTGTGGGAAATTGTAACATTTCGTATTTTCATGTCATTTTACGACGTCAATTATTTCATTATATTTTTTTAGTTTTCATCTCGTACACGTTTACTTTTAATTCTTATCATATAGTTAAATCGCGTAAGCTAAAAGATTCAACATTTTTTTTTTAACGAAAGACGGACACCAAACAAACAAAGTTTTCGTCAAGCAAAACAATATTTAATTTTTACGAAAGTAATAATCAACTTTTTATATTTTATTTTATTGGTTGCGTAAAGTGATTTCGTTTCGCAATAAAATACGTTTAGGCATACCCGGAACCACAAAAATAATTCTACGCTTCAACAAATACCCAATACATAAAAGTTACAAAAATATATCATGTATAGCATATATGTGCCAAAATTAGTGCAATTTATACAAGGTTTTATAAGAAAATGATTTTTTTTACACTTGGTCAAATTGTACTTCATATAATGCCATTAATACCTACCTTTTATTGTTACCCTTTACTAAAAAACACAAAAACTTGAATCCTTGAAACCCTCCTTATGTCCCTTTGAATGTTTACTTGACTATTGACCATGGAATGCATATAAGTGCAAGTAAACAAGATAAGTAACTCATAGAACATAAACACTTAGTAAAATTTTCACAAAATCCCTCTTTTTCTCTCTTATGGCTCACGGCTCAACCCCCCCTATAAACAATCCATACAAATTTTTATACAACCTATACACATCTATACACATCCATTCTAAGATATTCTAAGGTGTTTCCAAGCATTGGATTACCTTTTTCAAGTAATAATCAAGAAAAGGAAGATTAGGGTTTTATTAAGAAAACAAGGGTTTTCATTGGTGCAAGCTTTGGATTTCTATCTAAACAAGGGTTTAGATTACTTTGTTCATCATCATCATACATCATAAGGTCTACTAGAACCCTTTATGTTCTTATAGTTTTTTTCATTTCTAGCATTATGTTACTCTATTTTAGCTTAAAAATACATTTTAGGGTTTAAACATGTTAAAGGATTCATTACTTGTGATTATGATTTTCTTAACACTTTTCATATGAACTTGTGATCTTGGAATATATAATATATATGACCTAAGTATATTATGAGTTATAAAGGAATTGTGGTAATTATTTAGTTAAAAAGTATAGAAAGTAAGTTATAAAAACAAAGTTATACGAGTGTACCTATTTATTTCAATGGACTGTTATGGGTCGACTTGTGGAAACAGCCAATTAATGTATTAGAAAGAAAGTACACCTCATGTACGTTTCCAAATATGTAGAGAACATGAAAAACCGGCTACCCCCTCCCCCCCCCCCCCTTCTATGAAAAAGATACGATAAAAAATAACGATTTACGTTAATACCGAGTGTTATAAAACTATTTTTATAAAAATTACTATTCATGACAGAAACTTTTATATTTTAAACTTCATAAATCAATAAAACTTTCAATTACGAGAACATGCTCGAAAGAATCGCTAAAAACGGAACTATAACGAATAATATACGACGATTGTAACAGGTTTTAACGATAACAGAACGATAAAATAAATTAAGGTCGGGCGTGAACAGTAAAAGTTACTGTTCACACAAAGGTCCAAAGTCCATAAATGGAAATTTATGATACTCGTCTTTAATAACGAAAGCGTGGGCCAAAGAAACGTTAAATCAGGCCTTAAAAACGCGAAAGTTATGCTAGTTTTTACTAAAACATAATTATCAAACGTTTTTAAACATATTAACACACAATTATTACCAAAACAATTAGATGATGATTGAGCTATATAGACCTATATGGGTATTAGTTTAATCAAAGTACAGATATAACTAGGAGTTTCATAATGAGCCTCTTCTCGGTGGCGTATCGACGAGTTGTTGGATTACCGATTTAAAGTGTCCCCTAGCTCCTCATACGTTCCACTTACATGACCCTCTTGAATTATGATAGCCCGAAACGATAGTATGATAGCTATACGACCAATAAATAATCAAAGTGGTTTAGTACTTATAATCGACCTATATTGATTTAGGTTGACCTTCGATTCCTTCGTGCCGCATTGTTCTAATTGTGATACTTTTGATTACCAATTCACTCGAGTGAGATTTCATAGTCTCCTCGCATTCAATATTTTTCAATGTTTTATAAACCCCGCGAGGGGAATACATGCTCGATGATTACAAACGTGTTATTTTACAACATACAATTACCTATCAATACTTGATGTGTTTCGTAACCCCAACCTTTTCTCTTTTAATGGTTTTCATAAACTGTTTTCGGGTTGAGAATACGTGCTCGTTTTACTACATAAACTTATTGATTTTTATACGTAAGCATTACCTGACTATTTTTACTAAATCTTGATTTGTTACTACATGATTTGAGATCGTTGAATACCTACCTTTGAAACCTGAATTTGAACAAGAATGATTGTTTAACTAACGGACCACAAGTGTTTTCTAAATGTATTCTATTCCAATTTCCTGCCGTGAAGTATTATTGCCTAAGTATGTCACTATAATTCCACTATAAGTCCCTACTAATCATGAACCGTTAATTACCACTATTGTAAGCGCGATGTTGTGGATAGATCTATCGGGACTGACAATCCCCCCTACCTTTCCTTGGGTCTCTAATTTGATCAAGGTGCATTTTACATTAAGAAATTCGTAGATGTTTGCAACATCTGTATTGAGAAAATTCGTAGGCTTGTTTTTGTAACAACTGTAATCCGTGTTGGGCAAAACCACGAGAGTACTGGTTTTCTTACAATTTATTACGTTAACGGTCAGTGTCATGAGCTTAGTGCAATAATATAATATACTTAGACATGGTGAATTTATTTCCCTTGTCACCTTACTTGTTTTGGGACTATCGGAAAACGTACTTATCCCCCATTTACTCGATTTGTGTCCCACGACTGAACATTACTAGATTTAATTAAATCACTAGCTTGAGTTTCGGAATGGATTTTCGGAAATAACACATTAAATGTTGTGAACTCTACTTTTTCTTTCTTGAAATATTCTTAATTATTCAATACTGGCTTTTTTACTTATAAAACTATAATTTCACCACATTTATTATTACGTTTGTAGCATGTATTTTCAGGTTACTATTTACTAGAGGAGCATTGGGACATTCAGTCGCGCGGATATATATTTTTGAGGCTATAATAACTTAAGTACAATTGAAAAACGTTTGACAATGTATTCTAATACATATATAAATTGAACCTGTGTAACACTGACATTACTACTAAATTGATTGTGACATTTATAAACGTCTCTTTTGAGGTCGTTTTCTGTGACTTTGTGCGTTTGTGCATTGAAGTCGCAGCCAAGACGTCCCAATGTTACCATCATTACCGCTGCGTCCGATTTTGGGGGGTGCGACAGATGGTATCAGAGCTAATCACAGAGAACTCGGCGTTTTCAAAACCTAGACCTATGACCAGTTTTCACAAAATTTAGAGTCTCTCCTTGTTTTATCCGATATCCGCGCGCGCATGCTCCCCAGTAACTTATATGCTCTCTTTTTGCAAAACCTTAATAATATTACATAGATAATGAGTATTTACTAACTTAGACAATGATTCGTTCTCTTACATCTAACATATGACGTCTTACTAATATACTTATATCGGTCCTGTTATATTAAATATTGATCCCTCTGATATTTTCGCGTTAACAATCAGATTTCCTCATTTACTCTCCTCGAACACAATACTTAGTTTTACTTAAACCATTCGCCTTCCGAGTTAGAAACAACACACTATCTTATGATTTTGAATCGCATATTTGTTTTCGTAATCCATCGTGTTGACGGCTTCCAGTTGAAATTGGAGTAACAATTAACTGTCACCTCATACAGTGTCACCTTGGAGAAACCTAGCCTTTAGAACAACGACTTTATAAACGTTCATTTTGTTGATTAATAATCTTTAACGTTCATTTACTATTGACTGCTTCTCTGCGTTCGTGCGGATATTCTTTATGACTTGTTAGCCTAATCGCTTTAGAAACAATCTCGATGTCAACCTATAAACCATTATGGTTGTCCACTCAATGACAATTTTCAACGTTTTTACTTTATAACTATTGCTTCTCGTTATAAAACTATTAGAAAACATTTAAAAACAATACACTATTTGACAAATGACATCAATTCGTTGGGCCCCCGTAGAATTTGAGGGCTAGACTATAACCTATCATTCAGGAAGAACCATGTCATGCTGAGAGTAGACACCTTAAAACCTACACCTCTTCATCAACACAAATCCAAGAGAAATTTCCGCATCCTTCTCGAACCCTAACCAATTCTTCAGGTGTTTCAACTGAGCCTTGAGGACAAGGCTCTTCTAACCGGAGGAGACTGTAACATTTCGTATTTTCAGGTCATTTACGACGTCAATTTTTCATATATATTTTTTTAGTTTTCATCTCGTACGCGTTTACTTTTAATTCCATATCCAATATAGTTAACTCGCGTAAGCTAAAGGACTATCATTTAAAACTCAACGGACCACCAAACACCAAAGTTTATTCGTCAAGCAAGCAATATATTATTTTTACGAAAGTAATAATCAACTTTTTATATTTTATTTTATTGGTTGCGTAAAGTGATTTCGTTTCGCAATAAAATACGTTTAGGCATACCCGGAACCAAAAAAATAATTCTACGCTTCAACAAATACCCACATTTATACCTAATACATAAAATTTACAAAAATATATCATATATAGCATATATGTGCCAAAATTAGTGCAATTTATACAAGGTTTTATAAGAAAATGATTTTTTTTTACACTTGGTCAAATGTACTTCATATATGCCATTAATACCTAGCCTTTTTGTTACCTTGACTAAAAACACAAAAACTTGAATCCTTGAAACCCTCCTTATGTCCCTTTGAATGTTTACTTGACTATTGACCATGGAATGCATATAAGTGCAAGTAAACAAGATAAGTAACTCATAGAACATAAAAAAACACTTAGAAAATTTTCACAAAAGCCCTCTCGTTTCACTCTTATGGCCACGCTTCAACCCCCCTATAAACAATCCATACAAATTTTTATACAACCTATACACATCTATACACATCCATTCTAAGATATTCTAAGGTGTTTCCAAGCATTGGATTACCTTTTTCAAGTAATAATCAAGAAAAGGAAGATTAGGGTTTTATTAAGAAAACAAGGGTTTTCATTGGTGCAAGCTTTGGATTTCTATCTAAACAAGGGTTTAGATTACTTTGTTCATCATCATCATACATCATAAGGTCTACTAGAACCCTTTATGTTCTTATAGTTTTCATTTCTATGCATATGTTTACTCTATTTTAGCTTAAATCACCATTTAGGGTTTTAAACATGTTAAAGGGATTCTTACTTGTGATTATGTTTTTTAACACACTTTATCAATATGAACTTGTGATCTTGGAATATATAATATATATGACATAAGTATATTATGAGTTATAAAGGAATTGTGGTAATTATTTAGTTGAAAAGTATAGAAAGTAAGTTATAAAAACAAAGTTATACGAGTGTACCTATTATTTTCAATGGACGATTTTGGTTTCGACTATTTGAAACAGCCCATATTATGTATTAGAAAATAGAACAAATCCCTCATGGACGTTTCCAAAATAATAGAGAAACTAGAAAAAACCGCCCTTAATAAGACAAAGATACAATAAAAATATGATTTACGTAATACCCCCACAGGGTGATTATAAAACTATTTTTATAAAAATTACTATTTCATGACAGAATACTTTTATATTTTTAAAACTTCATAAATCAATAAACTTTCAATTACAAACATGCTCGAAAGAATCGCTAAAAAACGGAACTAAATAAACGAATAAAATACGACGTTTACAGTTTTTAAACAGATAACGAGAACGATAAAAATAAATTAAGTCTTGGCGTGAACATTAAAAGTTACAGTTCACACAAAGGTCCCAAAGTTCAAAAATGTAAATTTATGATAACTCGTCTTAATACGAACGTGTGGGCATCAGAAACGTTAAAATCAGCTTAAAACGTGAAAGTTTCTGCTAGTAGTAACTAAAACCGTAATTATAACACGTTATAAAACTTTATTATTAAACACTATTTTACCAAAACAATTAGATGGGTGATTGAGCTATATTAGACACTATATTGGATATTAGTTTATCAAAGGACTAATAATTACTAGGGAGTTTCATAATGAGGAGCCCTCTGCGGGGTGGCAATCCGACGAGTTGTTGGATTTAACGATTTAAAAGATGTCCATAGCTCCTCATAACGTTTTCACTACATGACTCTTAATTATGAAAGCCCGAACAATATATGATGAGATCTAAACGACCTATAAATATCAAAGTTGTAATAGTACTTAAACAGACCTATTTGGATTAGGGTTGCCTTCGATTCCTTCGGCCCGCATTTTTCTATTGGAATACTTGTTGAATACCATTCACTTCGAGGTAGATCATATGTCTCGCATTTCAATATTTTCACTGTTTTATAAACCCGCGAGGGGAATACACATGCTTCGGTTACCAAACTTGTAACTTTTTTACTACAGTACAATTAACCTTTCTACTTTGTCTGTGTTCATAACCCCCACCTTTTCTTCTTATTAATGTTTTCATAAACTGTTTTCCGGATGAGAATACGTGCTCGTTTTACTACATAAACTTATTGATTTTTATACGTAAGCATTACCTGACTATTTTTACTAAATCATGATTTTGTTACTACATGATTTGAGATCGTTGAATACCTACCTTTGAAACCGTAAATTTTGAACAACATGATTGTTTTACTACGGACACAAGTGTTTTCTAAATTGTATGCTATCCAGATTACTGCCTGAATATTATTGCCTAAGTAGTCACTATATTGCCACTTAAGTCCCTACTAATCATGAACCGTTAATTACCACTATTGTAAGCGCGAGTGTTGTGGATAGATCTATCGGGACTGACAATCCCCACCTTTCCTTGGGTCACTAGTTTGATCAAGGTGCATTTAACATTTGAAGAAAATTCGTAGGATGTTTGGCAACATCTGTATTGAGAAAATTCGTAGGATGTTTTTGTAACATCAGTATCCGGTAGGGCCACAAACCTCGAGTACTGTTTTGATTACAGTTTTATTAATTACGTTAAGGTTCGGTGTCATGAGCTTAGTGCAATAATATATACTTAGACTTGATGAATTTGTTTCCCTTGTCTACCTTACTTGTTTTGGACTTCGGAATACGTACTTAGTCCACCATTTACTTTGATTTTGTGGTCCACTACTGAACATTACTAGATTTATTAAATCACTACTTGGATGTCGGATGATTTGGGAATAACACTTTTAAATGTTGTAAAACGCTACTTTTTCCTTCTGAAATAGTTTCTTAATATAAGTAAATACTAGCGATTTTACTTTAAACCCTAGAATTCACCAACATTATTGTTGACGTTTTTAGCAGGCAGTTCAGGTTAACGTATGTGCGAGTGGAGCTTGGGAGCATTCGAGTCGCGCAGGATTATATAATTGAAGGCTTAATAACTTGAGTACTATTTGAAAAACGTTTTGACAATGTTTTCTAATACATTATAAATGTGAGACCTGTGTAAACTCTGACATTTTTTCTACTAATTGAATGTGACATATGATAACACGTTCTCTTTGGAGGTCGTTCTTCTGGACTTTGCTTGTGCTTTGAAGTCGCACCCCAATGTTACCATTCCGCTGCGGTTCGATTTTGGAGGGTGTGACTTGTGCGTTTGTTTCCTTGATCCTACTATTACAAAAATTTTCCATTATTTTCAACAACTATCGTTAGATAATTTCTTCCAACTCAAGATTTTCAGGTGTTTTTCTTCAACTCCAATAAAAAACAATTATCCATTTCAAACAATTTTTCATCCCAACTGCAATAATAAATCTCAGTTAAAAAAAAACACACACCAACTAAAAAAAAACACTCCACAACTGCCGACGTCACCACAAAAGTACATCACTCTACCGAACCGCAA
Source organism: Tanacetum coccineum (assembly GCA_026074375.1). Taxonomy (NCBI): domain Eukaryota; kingdom Viridiplantae; phylum Streptophyta; class Magnoliopsida; order Asterales; family Asteraceae; genus Tanacetum; species Tanacetum coccineum. The sequence continues at coordinate 3,391 of BQNB010156315.1, read as the reverse complement.
AAATACTACATCGAAAATCAAACTTAAGCTTAGAATTTTTTATTATTTATAGTAGATCATCGACTTTAATTCAGTTTTTGAGGGGATTTTTGGATAGTTTTTATATTTAGATCTATTTTTTTTATAGATCTAATAATTTATAAAGTCGAGTATAAGTTTCTAACATGTATTAAAAGTATTTTTGCGTTTTTTTACAAGCAGGAAAAAAATCAGCTTATTCGCCGGAAAAAGGCACAGCGTCGCCGGAAAACCTCTCCACATTCGCCGCCCTTCCACCGTGTCGGCGATAAACAACGAGACCAACCATAATAAAAAGCTGGTGAGTATCGATATGGCTCCTTTCAAGCTTCTATATGGTTCATAGGAGTGAGAGTAACAAATAAAAAAGTTGTGATTGTTGTGGAGAAACTTTGAGAAGCACAATCACAACAAAAGAAAAAATGTTAACCTACCGCCATGAGTTTTAGTTCAAATGTTAAGATATTTCGCCAATCAATTGTTTCTTTGGACTTTCGTTGAGGTACGGTTACAACTTAATTTTGTATAGGTATTCAAATTTCTGATAGGTTACCAAAACATATTGCAACTTAAATAACATGATTAGAAAAAAAAAACGAAGAGAAAGCATTAAAGCTACAACCAAGGGTTAAAAAAAAACAAAGAGAAAGCATTAGAGCTACAACCAAGGGTTGTCAATAACGATTGAAAGCCCCTTACGTTACCTTGTTATGATTTTTAGAAAGAAAAAAAGAAGTAAGTCCATTGTAGTGATTTGGATAAGTTAGGCTCATGTGCTCTAGGGGTTTTGATGAGCTCTTTTTATGTGATTATTTAGTACATAAGTTTATTTTATGGTTTAAGCTCCTATTGGTCATACATGCTCATATTGTGTAACCCTTGGAAACCTAATGCGATTTTGTGCACCATGTTAAACTTTTATTTAAGCATATCCATGGCTCTTGTAATAGTACGCTATAATAAGAAGCCAACATGATTAACCATTTAAATATAAATAATTGTTATGTAGTTGAAAAGAATCAATTCCTACTAAGATAATCAACCCGTAGAAGCCTAGAACAACAAAACCTACATTTTCACTTATGTTGTTCAAAAGTCACAAATCATGGTCTTAGTATCGAACACAAACGACAACCAACAATTATGTCGCAAAGACAACTCAAGTCAACTAGCACTTACCAACAAATATATCCCTAAGTACTAAGAGCTTAAACCATAACAGTAGTAAATTAAACACTACAATTAGTTAAGGGTAAAACTGTCATTATGCAAAAAGTAAAAGAGTATTAAACGATAACAAGTAGTGTCAAATGGGTTGACCCGACCCGAACCCGATAAGGCCTTATAGGGTCGGGTTGATTCGGGTCCAACTTAGCTTATCGGGTCAACCCGATAGACCCGATAAGCTAATAAGGTCGGGTTAGGGTTTTAGTTAATTTCTTATCGGGTTATCGGGTCAACCCGATAAGACATAATGATATATTAACACTTCTAATTGCTTGTTTCACTTTGTTTGAAAGACATGAAAACACAAATATATGAACTGTCATTAACATATATACGAACTAGTGTTGTTATTTGTAAAGTTAATTTCTAATGTTGTTAATTGTAAAGTTGAAGAGATTGACGTATAATAATGATAACTTTTTGTTTAACTTACGAATAGTTATGTATGAAATGATATAATGATGATAACTTATTCAAAGAGGCGAAGATTGTTTTTTCAACATGTTTATGTTAGGGAAACTAATACAAAAATGTACTCAATAGTTAGTAGTTTAGTACCATATCCTATATGTAAGTTTAACCTCATAGTTGTATGCATTCTTTTTAACCGCAGTACAACTTCCTCATCTCAAAATATACTCTCTTTGGATGCATCAGGTCCTTTTAATTAATAGTAATGAAAAAACATTATTCAACTACTAGCATTTGATATCAAGAAAATACATAATTAACAGTGAGCTACAAAGTATCACGAGTAAGATTGAAAATGACAAATCAAATCTTTGTATCCATATCCATATATATATATATATATATGTATATATATATGTATATATATATATATATATGTATATATATATGTATATATACATAAAAAAAACCCCTAACATACTTTTCAAGTATAAATATAACACTTATTAAACTTGAAATATGTTTATGATAAGAATCTATATAATTAAATAATTAAAAAAATATAAATTATTTAATTTAGGTTAATCGGGTTAATAAAAAAACCAAACCGAGTTTGAATTTGGTTTTTAGTTCGGTAATTTTTTTTAAGCGAATTAATTTTACTCATCCGTTGTAAAAGTTTTAAAGTTTCAGTTATCTTAGGGTGAGCAGAAAAACCAAAATCAAAACCGAACCGAATACAAATTCGATTTTCGGGCTGAATATGAGTTTGACAATATGAACCGAAAACCGAATTTATATAAATATATATAATTTTTTTATATATTTATATCTATCTAAGGTTTTGAAAAACAAATCCTTCAACCAAAAATCTTAAACAACTGACACGTGGTATTAATTTTGATCTAACGGCCCTAATACATTTGACCCTTTAAACAATTCAACAATTTTCATCCACGCAATAATACATCTCAGTTAAAAAACACACACACCACCTAAAAAAAACACTCCCACAACTGCCGACGTCACCACCACAGGTCATCATCTCTACCGCCACCGCCGGACCTCAAAAATACTACCATCGAAAATCAAACTTAAGCTTAAGGTATTTTTTTATTATTTATATAGATCTCGACTGTTAATTAAGTTTTGAGGGTATTTTTTTTATAATTTATATAAATGTAGATGTATAGTTTCTAAATGTAGTTATAAGTATTTCCTAATATTTTTGCGTTTTTTTACAAGCAGGAAAAAAATCAGCTTATTCGCCGGAAAAAGGCACAGCGTCGCCGGAAAACCTCTCCACATTCGCCGCCCTTCCACCGTGTCGGCGATAAACAACGAGACCAACCACCTGAGACCGACGCCAACTTTAAAGGTTTTTTAAGTTTTAAAGTATTTAGTGAGTTTTTAAATACAACTATAAATATTAAACAAGTTTTTAAGGTTTGAGAAGTACAATCACAACAAACAAAAGAAAACATGTTAACCTACCGCCATGAGTTTTAGTTCAAATGTTAAGATATTTGGCCAATCAATTGTTTCTTTAGACTTTCGCTCAGGTACGGTTACAACTTAATTTTGTATAGGTATTCAAATTTCTGATAGGTTACCAAAACATATTGCAACTTAAATAACATGATTAGAAAAAAAAACGAAGAGAAAGCATTAAAGCTACAACCAAGGGTTCAAAAAATAAAAAAAGAGGGCATTAGAGCTACAACCAAGGGTTGTC